>JAQZBX010008317.1:0-20496 GCA_029593785.1 Cabassous unicinctus
TGAATAGACATTTTTCTAAAGAAGAAATACAAATGGTGTAAAAATGCATGAAGAAAATGTTCAACATCACTATTAGGGAAATAAGATATCATTTCAAACCTACTAGAACGACCACTATTGGAAAAAAGAAAACTACAAGTGTTGGAGAGAATGTGAAGAGATAGAAATGCTTCTTCACTGTTGGTGGGAATGTAAAATGATATAGTCACTGTAGAAGTCTGGCAGTTCCTAAGGAAGAAAGAGATAAATTTGCCATGTGACCAGGCAACACCACTGCTAGGTAAATACCCAGAAGAACTGAGAATAGGTACATGAACAGACAACTTCACACTGATTTTCATAGCAGCATTATTCACAATTACCAGTAGATGGAAACAACCCAGGAGTCCATCAACTGACAAATGAATAAACAAACTGGTATCCACACACGATGGAATACTGTTCAGGTTTCAGCATATGACAACATGGATGAATCTGGAGGAAATTATGTTGAATTAAGTAAGCCAGACACAAAAGTACAAATATTGTATGATTTTGTTATTATGACCTAAATATAATGAGCAAACTTATGGTGTTAATAGGAAGAATATAATTCACCAGAAAATAGAATGTGTTTAGTGAATGCAAAGTTGAGGTTTAATCTGTGCAGAATCAGTAAAAAGTTTGTTTGTAAATTTCTGGAAGTGAATTTTAATTGTGAAAGCAGATCATAGTGTTTGTAATTAGCAGTTCTTATATATGGGTATGACAGTGATTAAAAGGCAAAGTCTAAGGATATGTATATCACTAGAAGAAAAGCTAAAAAAAATGAATCATGGGACTGTACAGCATACTAAACCTCTTGTGAAAAATGAAAATAGTTAATAGTGCATGTAAAAGAATGTTTACCTCCAATTCAAGACAAATGTACTTTAATGCTTTATAAGAGGTTAGTATCAGGCTACTATTTTGGGCAAAAATAAAACCAAAGCAGTCTATGGACAGTTGTGCATTGTAACATATTAAAAATCTTCCATCAATGGTAAAAGTAAAGTGAAAGAAACTAGGCAAAAATTACTACATCTTGTTTGTATCCATCTATACAAAATGTAAATTCAAATAAATTAGAGACACACTTTTTTAGCAGTTATATATGGCAGGAAAGAATAGAGATTTGAGAGGTGACTAATAAGGGGTAGGGATTATTTTTTGTTTGTTTTCTGTCACATTCTTTTCCTTTTATTGGAGTAATGAAAACGTAAAATCTAAAATTGAGTAAAATCAATTAAACAGAAATGATTAAAATGATAAATACATAAATCTGTGAATATACCAAATGCCATTGACTGTATACTTCAGATGAACTGTATAGTTTATGAATATGTTTCAATAAAATTGATTATAAAATTTTAAAAAGTAAACTATCAGAATTAAGCTAAAATTAAAAAATATAAATAAAAAGCTCATCTCTGGAAGGGGTCCCTACTGGCAATTCCAAAGCAACTGGTCATTTTATTTTATTTAACAGTTTCCCCCCATTTGGGCTTTGTCCCAATGAAATTTGACCAAAAACCTTCCATCACCACCACTGATTTATTTTCTTGTCAAACCGCTGAGTAGGCATGGTCAGTCATTTTGATCCTTTTTATCTTTTCATTTTCTTTGTTTCCTTTCTTGTTTGAAATAGGATTCTATAGGTGGCTGTTAGATCATATTTAAGACCCTTGGAGTAGGGTTACAACACAATAAATAAGGGAGAAAACTTGTATAATATTCACATTGACTGTAAGAAAAACAATAAATGTCAAAATTTATTCAAGCTAAAAACTTTCATCAAATTAAAAGTAAATGGAATATCTTTACTCTGATAGAAAGCATCTACCAAAACAAAACAAAACAAAAAACATGCATTCCATTCCTGGAGGCTGAGTATATTACTATAGGTAAACTCTCATACATATAATCACCATAAATTCTTGAAATAAATGAATGCCTACCTGAAGACAATAGAGAGCAGTCATCAAATAGATTATTGAGGAAGTTGATGATTGGAGTAATAGGATGTCAATTAGTGAGTTTCCCAATTTTACATCTTGAAGCATGATAGCAGAGTTGAACCAATATCATGTGGAGGAACTATACTTAGGATATTTATATCATATTCCAATATGGCATAAATATATAATATTTTAAAAATATATAAGAACTTTCTGTTGATGAGCAAGGCTATTAAAATATATGCAAAGTGTATACATTGATAATAACTTTGAAATAATATGGATTTATATGTGAAACAATATGTATATATATAGAAACACAAACGAAAATCTGATTTGATGATATGGTTGTGTTTTAGTTTCCTAAACTGCTTAAGCAGATACCATAAAATGGGTTGCCTTTAACAATGGGAATTTATTAGTTTTCAAACTTACAGTTTCCAGGCTAAGAAAAATGTCCAAATCATGACATCATCAAGAGATGCTTGTTTTCTCTTCATAGACTGGGTGCCATCGATCCTGGACTCCTCTCACATGGCAAAGCACATGGCAGCATCTGCTATTCTCTCCCTTCTTTTCTAGGTTTCATTGCTTCCATTTTGTTGCTTCCATGGCTTTCTCTTTCTCTCTGTATTCATCCCATTTATAAATGACTCCAGTAAGCGGATTAAGACCCACACTGGCCCAAGCCCTAAATGAATTATCCTAGTCATAAGGCCCTAATTGCAATAGGTTTACACCCACAGGAATGGAATAACTATAAGAACATGACTTTCTGGGGTACATACAATTTCAAACCATCACATGCTGCATTCTTATCAAACAGCATACACCCAAGTGCAAGATGAATGACTCAATATTGAAGTTATTTTGCATCATGATAGAAAAAATAATGCTAAATTTATATTCATGTATCATAGCTTCCAAATATATCATGCCTAACATGATATATCACAAAGGATAATTTTATAAATACAAAAATTATAGCTGGGTATATTTTAAAAATTCAGCCATTATAATTATCATGAGACTACCATCAGGAAAAGAATAGTACAATTGAATAGTACTATTCTTTTGAATAGTACAATTGATTAACTCCTAACGGTGTAGAATGTGCATTCAAGTGTATGAGCAGTTTGAAATCAAAGTGTGTGTTGTCTGAGGACAATTTTTAAACTGGAACTCAATGACAGAAAATAATGAAGCATCTCTAAGCAGCAACTTGAGGCTTTCTACTTTCCTAAACCAATAAAAATTACCCACTCATAACAAGATAGTGAAGACTGATCAACAGTTAATTTAGTGCTTCCTAATACATATGCACTTTATACCAGGTACTAATCTAAATGGCTTACATGTTCCATTTAGTCCTACTCTCAAAGGGCAGATGAAGATGGATACCATTTTTAATGTGCTAATAGGTAAAGAAACTGAGTTATCAGAGATAAAGCAATGTGATGATGATCATCCATCTCAGTGGTCACTGTGCTGGGCTATGGCACCAGGCTCATCTATGCTTTGGAAAATTTCAGAAAGAACTGTTTTTATCACTTAATCCATTAGCAATACCATGAGTTTGGTCTGGCTGGTGAAAATCTCTCCATTCCTTAGAGGAAAACCCCTGAGGATGAGCAGGAAAACTTAGTGTCCCATGATTGGGCTGAGGCCAGACTTTGGGTCTCCTTCACTGCTCCTTGGTCCACAGGCATTTCACCTTATGAGCACTCTGAAAAATAGGGAACTCTGATTTTCTTTCTGTTTAAGTTATTAACCATTTAATCTTCATAATTTTTTTCTTAATTTCAAATATTCTATATATACAATATGTATAATGTATATAAAATATATATAGAAGTTCCGTTCATGGACAGATTTCACTTGGGGACTGTTTCCTAACCATCTAGAACCAGTTATCTCATTCAAATTACCTGTTGGCACTGGATAGTATGGTGCCAAATCCTGTGTATCCAGGGATTTTCTCTGATTCCATTGTAGGCCCCTATTTGGAAATAAAATTTAACATGAAAGCTCTTGTTATCATAGAAAGGTTCCAACAGGATGTCTGCAGGTAAACATCATTGGGCCCTTATGAGAAATCCTGATGTATCTATCCATTGTAAGAAAAAACAATATTAACTTCTGAGGCTTTGTTATTACTAACTTTTTTCTCTTCTCCGTCCCTTCCCTCCAAGAATGACCCGTATTCTTCCCTGCACTGCTTAGTTTTTGAAACAAAAAAGTCAAGCCTCTTCTTTTTTTATTCAAATCATTTAAAAAAAAAACTCAGTTAAAGCAGCTGTAGCCAAATTGTGAGCTGTTCATGGAAGCAAACAGAGAAGTGATTGCAGCTCCAGATGAAGCAGGGGAAGGAGCAGCTCTGCACACTGGCCAGGTTTTCCACATGCAGAATGCTAATTTAAAGTTTTCATTAATCATATTTACTTCTGATGGGATGCATTTTAACTAAAATGAGTATAAATGCTCATTTATGCATATTATTGCCAGTCAATTAATAATTTCAATAATTATTGGACTAATATTTTCTCTTTACCAAGGACTCTGCTATATTCAGGTGGTACATAGTAAATACACAGTAAACAAGTGACTCTCAGTCATAAAAACAAGGCCTGTAACTTTGTAACAGAGTGAATCTTCTGGTGGAAGATGTACTGTGGCTAACCAAACAAATATGAGAACATTCTCTCAGGAACTGTAACAAGTATTATACTAATACAAGGTGTTAATAATGCGGTGGGTTGGGGAAAAATACACCAAATGTAAGAGACAGACTATAATTAATAGCAAATTTTTATGATGCTCTTTCCTAATTTGTAACAAATGTTTCACAATGATGGAAGGTGTTGATGTTGGGGTGATGAATTGGAGTCATATATGATGTTATGCATATTTGTTTTGTAAATTTAAAATTTTACTGTACAATTATTGTTTAAGTATGTTCATGTATGAATGATATACCTGAATAAAATTTTTTTAAATAAAAAATAAACTGTCTATATGATCCCTTGTACTTTCAAGTGTAATTCTAGGACTTTATAATATCATGAAAACCATGGAAACATTAATTCATAATTGATTTCCACAGCTTCAAGACAAATGTCTGCATAAAATTCACCTTAAAATACCTTCAAAGATCATTAATTATAAATAAAGACTACAAGGATGAATCAATCAATTAATAAACAAATGAATATATTAATGACCAAAATAGGTCTTCTAATTCTTCAAGTCTCTGCAGAAAAGGGAAAAAAGTCATTTGATTTTACAATTTGATGCATGGGAACATCTATTATGATCTGTGTTTCAACACCTCTAGAACAGAGGATTTACTTTGCCAGTTATCCTTCTGCAATATTTATACAATTTAAGAATAGACTCAGTTTTCCAATCTCTATTCACCTGTATATAACATTTCATGTTATCTGTTCTTTTAACAGAAAATTGCACTACCAAATTCTGAGTGCTGGGATGCTTTACTTCTTTTTCTACCTGATATTATTAATAAATAAATACTTTCCCACAGGTAATATCTTCATATCAAGAGCTGCAAGTGATTTCTTTGAACAGAGAACACTAAGCATCTATGTGATTGAACGAGTATATGGAGAGTCATGAGAAATGTATGATGGCACTTAGTGGGAACTAATGACCTCAAGGAAAAAGGAGAGAGAAAGAAGCCTGGCACCTATATCTTAGAAATAGTTCCATTCACCCTAAGAAAATAGATAAGGGGGGAGATGAGTAAAAATATTTAAGAACTATTTTATATTATATTGAAATTCTAAATGTATTAGGACAAAAATCTCTTAGAATTTTTTACTATTTTCTTAATTTTATTTTTAAAGAAGCTTTAGATTACATAAATGATATATCAAAAATATAGGGGGATTCCAACATACCCTATGCTCTCCCCCTTCCACACTTTTCCCCACTAACAACATCTTTAATTAGTGTGGTACTTTTGTTACAATTGATGACCACATGTTGAAGCATTGTTACTAACAATGGTCTATAGTTTACTTTATAGTTTATACTTTGCACTGCAAAATTTTATGGGTTTTGACAAAATGTTTAATGGCCTGTATCTATTATTGGAATATAATAAAGGACAATTCCAATGGCCCCAAAATGCCCCATGTTAAACCTATTCTTCCCTCTCCCTCCCCTCAGAACCTCTGGTGACCACTACCTTTTTATCAATGATACAGTTCTTCCATTGTTAGAATATTGTCTACTTTAGTTCATAGTTGCATTCCTCCCTTTTGTTTATTCATTCCTCAATCTTGAAGAATTTAGGATGATGATGCCCATTCCTTTTCTAATTAAAGGGTTGCTTAGATCCAGTGGGGCAGATGGATGGAACTGTCTTGCTCACATTTGTAGATACTCTCTGATTTTTGGGATGGACATTGTCCATCATCATCCTTTTGTAAATGGATAAAGACCGTTCATGCTGACATTAAGTAGACTCAGACAATGCAGATATTTTACTCTTCTAGAGGGGTTGAAACACAGATAACAATAAATAATCCTCAGTTGAAGTTATATACTATTGAGTAAGCTTAAGTATATTAAAATCTGGAGCAATATGGAGTAGTTTTGAAAGGTTCTCATGGTACGCCTAAAAATGAATATGTAGGATATCAGTGGAGAATTGTTTTCTTATCTGGATCATCATGAATTAATAAAGGACCCAGAAATTGATATCTCATGAATCCTGCAGTTTTCAGAAACATTGAATATTGTTGTGGTGGTGAATATTGAACCTGAATGAGTAGTGTGCATTGGAGTGGTGGGAAACTGAATCTCATTAGGGTCAGGAGTTATGCTGGAGGAAATGGTCCATGCACTAGCTGAACATACAAATCTGACATTGAATGCCCACTCTTTCTTTTACATTTTAGGGCTTAATATGTGTCATTGACCTTTCAGTTACCTACTCTGTCAGTATTGCTTATTTTACTTCCCATTTTGCAGTTTCAATGATAATAGCAGTATATAATATATGTATAATAGAAATGATAAAGTAAATTATAAATAAATGAAATGTAGTGTTAATATAAATCACTTGGTTGCTTATTTAATCTAGGTTACTGAACAAACACAATGAAACCAGAAAGCATCTAAGAAACTATTAAAAATGGCAAACACATGTTGAATAATAAAATGTCAAAATTGAAAGGGTGTATATTAACAGTTGCTTGGAATATTATATATATATCCTGTGAAAATGTGGTCATAAGAAAGAGGAATGATTAAAGGTTAATTTTAAAATGAAATCAGTATCAAAGGTCATACTGTGTAAAATGAAGATTAAAAAAATTTTCTACCTGGTGGCCAGGGAATAGATTGTAAATAATCATAAAATTTTTAGATGCTCTGAATAAATAGTACCCTCCTTTCTCTTCTCAGAGTCAGTTTGGTTATCATATAATAATAAAAATAAAAATTCATGGAATATTACTAATGAGGGAGGGATGCATAGAAATTACTCACATGAAATGTTTTAATCTTCCAGGAAAATCTTTAACTTCAAATAGATCCACTGAATAGTTAGTGATATCAACATGTGTAATCATAGACATAAACTCAGAGATTATAAATTACTGCCACCACTACCCTGGATATAAGTTTCAGAAGCAGGGAGATAAAGAACATGAGGAAACATTATATTATATACTACTGTCCAAAACAAACCAGAGAGAATAAAATTGATTAATGTGAGACAATAAATGTACTTAAGAAATTTTCTTCCACATGTTGATTCTCCATATTTTTCAGGGACTGTCTGTGTCTTCTGACCAATGCAAATTTTCCTAAGATGTCCAACTCTACCACAGTGACTGAACTTTTGCTTACTAGATTTTATGATGTGTGGGAGTTTAGAGTCTTTTACTCCCTGCTATTCCTGTTGATGTACTTGGAAACTCTGACAGGGAATCTTCTCATTGTCACAGTAACCTCCTTTGATTGGAAACTTCATATCCCCAGGTATTTCTTTCTTAGGAATCAGATATGCACTACATTTCTGTTACAATAACCAAGGCATGTATCATCTTCCTCTGTGACACCAGGGTGATCTCCATGGCTGGATGTGCCACTCAGATCTTCCTTGTGATTGTATTTGCTACAGTAACACTGCTGTTCCTCACTCTCATGGCCCATGTCTGCTATGTGGCCATCTGCCAGCCCCTCTACAACCCTGTGGTGATGAACCCTCTGGTCTGTGTCCAGATGACTCTGGCTTCTGTACTTAGTGCTCTTGCCTACTCAGGATTCCACACTTGCAATACATTCTGACTGACCTTCTGTCACTCCAAAGTGGTCCATCTGTTCTTCTGTGACATTCCCTCTCTACTGAAACACTCCTGCTCAGACACCTTAAACAATGGAATTTTAATATTTATCTCTGCAGTGGTGATTGCTTGTGATTGTTTTGGCATTATCACCATGTGTTATATTCACATAGTTTCTACCGTGCTCAAGTTTCCAAACAGAGGAGAGAGAAGAAAGGCTTTTTCCTCCTGTGTCCCTCATACCCTCATGGTGACTTTCTTTGTCAGCTCAGCTTTTGCTGTGTATGTGAAATCAACTTCCAACTCTCCCGCAATTCAGGACATGATCATATACCTGTGCTCTAGTCTATAGTCTCCCCTTTCTTGAATCTTATTATCTACAGCCTTAAAAGCAAGCAGATAAAAGAGGCTGCAAAGAGAGTTATGAGGGAAAACTTATTCAGAAAAAAGATAGGATACTTATATGAAGCAATTCCCATTTTAATTACACGATATAACATATGATTCAAAATTACCTTTCTTTCCAATTTCCAACTTTGGTGACTTTACTTGACTTCTGAACACTGAATACAAAGAAAAATCTGAAAATGCTATGGTTAGTGTAAGAGATCAATGATAATTTGCCTCTTTTATTTAATGTGGCAGTATACATTTTAAATAAAAATCATTTGTATTCAATGCAAATATTAGCATTTGTAAAATGAATATCACTCCTATGTTGAGAAAGTTTCAGATTAAGATAGCATGTGTACAAGAATTAAACTATATTTCAAGGAAAAATAGTTTTTTAACACATATATTGCTTCTGATGTTTCCTTTTAAAATATTTACATGAGAAAATAATGAAATTATTTATTTAACTAGACTTTCTTATAAGTGCCTCATATATTATGGTCCAGATCCCTATAATAACCATTGAATTAGCCAAAGAAATCTCCAGTAGTTTACAAAATGACTTTCCATATAGAATAATTTCCCAAACAGTTTCCATCTTGCAGAGATATTCCCTAAAGTCTTATAGCTCCAGGTTCTAGATATGTACATTGGGTAAACTTTTGTCACTAATCACAACCAACACTTTCTCTTCCATTATTTCTAAAACTGGTATTTTCATAATATGCTTATATGATAGTTAAGTGATCAAATATATTACTTTGCAAACTATTATTCTGTCTGAAAATGTTCTTTATATTACATAGAATTTTCAGTAAAAAAAATCTCATATTCTCTCATAAAGACAATGCATTTATACACTATAATGATTGTGTTGTAGAAAAACATTATGTAGCAAATGATATGTATATAATGTTATTTATAAAATGACAGCATAATACATTTAAACAGAGGTTCTTAAATTTTATTCTTCACACATCAGTTGACAACTCATTGTGTGCAATTCAATTTGGAGACCAAACCTTAATAAAAATAGTCATATTTAACATGGCACATGATAAACTTCATTTTAAAATATTAATTCAAGTAAATTCCATAGCAATTTTATAGGCATAATAATATAAAATAACAATCTATAAAGGAAAATTGAGTGTGCTAAAATGAAAAATGGAAAAACATTAACATAATTAAATCATTTTAGGTATAGCTCTATGACAGTTAAATTCACATGTCAACTTGGCTAGATTATGGTGCTCAGTTGTTTGTTCATGCAAGCACTGGCATGATTTTCATTGTGGGATGTTTTGGGGACTTAAATCATGAAGAAGTTGATTGCATTTATGGCTGATTACATCTATAATAAATTGAGATGATTGAGAAGTCTCATCCAATCAGTTGAAGGCCTTAAAAGGAGAAGTGATGATTTCAGCAAGTCAGAAAGGAGAATTTTCAACACTACTGCAGCCAACCAGCATCTCCTGGGGAGTTCATGGAAACCTTCACTGGAGGTCCAAACATGTGTCCTGCCTGAATTAGCCCTGTCAATGTTTTGCTCTGAAATCTACTTATTCTGATAATTTAATAATTTTACCTTTCCAGCTTTCTTTCAATTAATATTAGCATTATATATCTGTATTTCTTTATTTTCAACTATGTTTATATTTAAAAGTATTTTTTGATGGCTATATAGAGTTTGATTTTGAATTCTGTATCAGAATCTCTTCCTTTTGATTTTGTTTTACTATTTACCTTATTTATAATTACTGACATACTTAGATTTAATTGAATTATATTGTTATTTTTTTTTCTTTTTTAACTATTTGTGCCTCATTTATTTTTAATAAATTTTTTGGCTTTCATTTGGATTACTTAAGCGTATTTTATCTTCTCCATTAACTTTGTTAATTGTAATTCTTTGTTTTCTGATATTGGTTTTTCTTTGGAGTACATTGCATGCATGTGTAACTCATAAGTCTACTTTCATTTGATTTTATAGCACATCACAATGAATATAAGAATCTTACAATAATATATTTCCAGTTATCCACTCATGGCCTTTTGACTATTTTGTCATATAGTTGACTTACAAATACGTTATGTACCTCACAATACATTGTTACTATTTTGGTTTAAACAGTCAGTTAACTCTTTCACAATTCTTAATCATAAAAAAATTCATGCATTTAGCCACATATTTGCCTTTTCTGATGCTCTTAATTCTTCTGTGTAGATCCATATTTTCAACTCATATCATTTATCTTATTCCCAAAGGGACGTTCTTTCACACTTTTGGAATGTGAGTCTTCTGGTGATGAATTCTTCCACTTTGAATGTCTGCAAATTTCTATTTTATCTTTACTTTTTAAAGTTACTTTTATTGTATGTCTAATTTTATGTTGACATTTCTTTTTCTTTTAGTAATTTGAAGTTGTTCCTCTACTGTTTTCTCTCTTACATCGTTTCCAGGGAGAAATCTACCATTCTTATCTTTGTTCCTCTATTTGTAATGTTTATCCTCTTTGGCTCTTTTCATGATTTTCTCATTATCACTGATTATCAGCATTTTTTAATGTGCTTTGGTGAGTTTTCTTCATGAACTTTATAGTTGAGGTTTGTGGAACTCTTTGTATATGTTACATTAGAGGGTTTTTTTTTTTCATAAAACTTTGAAAAGATTCAGTCAATATAACTTCAAATATGTTTACTCCCCGTAAAAACCTTCCTCTTTCAGATTCACCAATTAAATATTGGTTCTCAGTTGAAGATTTCCTGAACTTATTCATCTATTTTTGTCTTTAAAATTCCTTTTTCTTTACAATTTTATTTTCTACTGCTGTGTCTTCAAGTTCACTAATTTATTCTAAAATATCTATCCCATTTTAATACCAATCCATATAACTTTCAATTCACATAATTTTAATTTCTAAGAGTTCCATAAGAATTTTTATAGCCTTCATATCTCTATTTAACTTTTAAAAACATATGACAAATATTTGTAATAAATTTTGATATACTTCCCTCCTAATTTTAACATTTGCCTCAGTTTGTGGTCAGGTGTTATTGTTTTTTGATATCTCCTGGTCAGCGATTGGATTTTCACCTTTTGTGGATTCCCCAGTAATCATTGTGTAGATGCTAGATATTGTGAATTTTACTTTTTTGTCTCTGGTATTTTTTTCCCCTGTAAATGTAATTAATATTTCAAATCTGTAGTTCAGTTTTGTGGAAATGCTTTGATAGTCTTATGTGTTCTTTCAGATTTGAATAAAATAATAAATTACATCACTATTTATTCGAAGGTTAATTTTCCCAACTACTAGGGCAGGACCCTTTTGATTACCTAGTGTTTCTCAATTATGAGAGATTCCTTTGACTGTTGAGAATATACACAGTATTCCTAGCCGATTTTTAGCAACTGGCATTTTCCTTCAGTTGGGCAGTTTTCTCACGTGTGTGTGCAAAACATTATCTGCTGAAAACTTAAGAGACCTTTGTAGATCTCCAGGCTTATTTTTCTGTGCAGCTAACTCCTTTGTTTTACTCTGCACTGTAAACTCTAGCCACTTTTGTCTCCCTAGAATCTCAGCTCCACCTCAATTCCTATATCTCAATTCCAACTGTGATCCCATTTCCTGTGCTGCAGCCTGCAGATTTTCTCAAGTCAGTGACCTGGTGCAACTTCACTTATTTTCTGTCTCTCAGTGTTGTCTTACTTTCTTTGCCTGATATATCTTGCAAGATGCTGAATATGAATATGAATAAATAAAATATATTTAAAAATAAATATAAACACAAATTAAATATATAAAGACTGATTTTTTTGTATGATTAGGCACCTCCCTCCCACATGGGATGTCCAAGGTTCAGTTCCCAGTTCCTCCTAAAAGGAAAATGAGCACACAACAAACAGACACAGTAAATTCAAACAATGAGGGGGTGGGGAGAAATAAATAAATAAAATAAACCTTTAAAAAAAATAAGACCCTCAATGTAAACAGTTTAGACTCACCTTAATAGATCTTTGAAAATATCATGTACAGATGAATTCATACCCCCAGGACTGGGCGTTTGGACTTGAACATGTCTTTATGGAAACCATGAGTAATCTTCCATACCACTGAAAGGGAAATGTATGCCCCACTGTTGAAAGGGAAATTTATAACACTTTCTCCTATTTTCAAACTTCTTAAATTCAAAGTTTACACAAATAATGATAAGTGGGAAAAATCCCACAGGAAATGATTTAAAATTTCCCAAGTGAGGTACATAATGCCCTTAACAGAAACTTCTCCTCCCCATAAATAGATGAAATTGGGCAGGGGCTGGTTTGAAACAACAAAGCATCAGATATATATTGTCCTCTTAAGATAGAACATGTGAAATTTTAGGAAAAATGTTCTACTCACATCCCTACAGAAAATTCTGCTTCTTAATATTTCTAAATGAACTATGAAATGACATTTTAAAATCAAGGTATTAAGTAAATTTGTTAATAAGGCAATATGTGTTCTGTTTGTTCTGTCAATTAGAAATGGCATTTCTCCTCTTGATCTGATTTGAGAATGTTTGACCCTGGATTAGATAGATGTGTAGTACAAAGAAATTGTGATCTTAATTATTTTCTTGTTATTTGCATCTTTTGCAGGGCTCCAAAGTATACTCTCCACATTTTCAAAAGCTTTGTACAGGTATTTGCCCATCTCAACAAAAAAAAAAATAGAGGAAAACCTGACATCTACAGAGGTTTATGTGACAATGACAGGAAACTTGATATACAATGATGACATAACATGTAGTGACACAGATCTCGATTGATCACTTCTATAGAAAAGAATAATCTACATTTTAGATCTGACTGGAGAATAACCTCAAGGTGCAAATGAGAACTGAAAATTCCTGCATGAACATAAGTAAGTTCCAATAAATCCCTCCACTGGAGGTTGACTTCAGACCAATAAATAATTTCTCTGTTGCTTTAGGAAATTTAAATATTCCAGTATATCTGGGCAGATACTTACTCATCTCAGCAGAAAGTCTTCTTATGAAGATAAGAATTAGCTCATCAGGACGTGTCCCATTACATTTAAAACGTCACTTCAAGATATTTGTCTCACTGTGCCCCCCTCCCACATCCTTAAGCTACTAAGCAGTGAATTTTGCCCAATCCCAAACAGTTGACAGTATTTTAAATCCTGTCTTAAATTGTTTCACTTAAGAACCCAAAACTTTGTAAATATATTTCTAAATTTCTCCTTCTGAGTATTTCCCAATGTGATGTTCTCCCTTGATTTAGGGACTTTAATAAAAATCTTAGATGGATCATTTTTTGCATGCTGGTCTCTGTGAAATAAAATAACCTATTTTTTATGTGTATAAGTGATAGTAAGTCAATTCTATAATTAATCATTTAATATATGGTAATGCAGTGTCATTTTGTATTTAAATTATATTTTTCTTATAAATGAGTTAGTGTGAAAAGGGTATGGTTTTTCTTTCAGCACATGTGTATGTGTGTATTTGATAGAGAAATAGCAAACATCAATAAGCCATACATAAAAGGACAAATAGCATATGATTCCATTTATAAGAAATAACTAGAATTATACACAGTCATAAAGACAGAAAGTAGAGTATATGTTAGAAAGAAAGTAAGGGGAATGGGGAGTTGATGAACAATTGGTGCAGAGTTTTGGGGTGATAAAAAGGTTTCAGTCATGGATGGTTTTGACTGAAGCACAACATTGTGAATTTGATTAGGGCCACAAAATTGTAAACTTGGGAATGGTTGAGATGGATTTTATGTTGTATATATGTTATCACAATTTAAAAAGAGAAAGAGATGAAGCAATGAAAATTAAATAGATCCTGGACCGGACTTCATAATGAAGAACGTAATGCTCAAATTCCATTATTGAGAATTGGAAAAACTGGAATATAAGCCTTATGCATTATATAAATAAAATTCTTGAACTTGATAATTTGAGTTAATGTGGTTACATAAGTGAATAACCTTGTTCAGTGGAAATATTCAAGGAGAAAATGGTAGGTGGGATTAGCAACCGCCACCCAACAAAAGCATGTTCTTTATCTTAATCTTTTCCTGTGAATGTAAACCCATTGTAAATAGGACCTTCAGAAGATGTTCAAACAAATTCTCTTATTGGCTTTACCTACATACCTGAGGTTTGAAAGGCTAATACTTTCCTATTTCAATGTCACCAATACCCCTGTATATTTGTGTGTTGGATGACCAAGGGTTGACAGAAACTGCCACCTGATTTAATCAGCATGACTTCAGTAAGTAGTAGTAAATAAAGCATTTGAATAATAAATCTCTAAAATAAGTAAGTGTTCTAGATATAACTTGAATGAAAGGACCAGAGATACAGAAATTCTATCACATTTAAAAATATAAACATACATTTCTTTTAGAGAAAAACCAACAATAATTAAATATGATTGTGAAAGTCCTTAACTTCATTTACAAAGCAATTACTAACAACTTACAAAGATCATTAAAAGGAAAGTATTTTGAAAGCAAATAGAAATTAACCAGTTAATAACAATAAAAGCAAAATAATGGATATTAGACTTCCTCATAATTCTGATCTTTACAGAAATATTTGGAAGACAGCATTCAGAAAATGTCTTTATATGTTAAGTTTGTATTTACTTCGATATTTATTTACTTATAGGGCATGGGTAGTTGAGTAAAATGTCCTGTGTAGGAATGCTTAATTTTATGATGATAAATTATATGCAGAATATATATTTTCTCAAATTGAGGAGAAAAATCATTGCATTTGTGTAAAATAAAATAAGCTATTGCTCTTCATTACAGATGCAAAGAAGTAAAAAGAATATGAAGAAAAAATAATACGTTTGTCAAAATAAAACATCCTCACTATTGCCTTCTTCCTAACCTAAATTTAAAAAGAATAAATCTGGATACTAGTTTAACAGAAACATTTCTTTTTAACTCTGCAATATTAAATATTGAAATATTTATACTAAAGTATGTTTTAAAAGCATAATTTTAATTACATAATAGGTAATATTAAATCTTTCTCTAACAGTTCATCATATGATGATGATATTCAGCTTTGAACTTGACTTTAGCCAAATACCAATTTAGCCAGGAACACAACCATGAATTTTTTATAAAGGATTATAAAATATTCACCTTTTGAAATTTTCACATCTTTCCATACTGTAAAATTTTATTTTAAATGATGGAGTTTAAAAAATTTTTGACCTTGAATTTTTTCATACTTTATTATGAATACATTCTGCATTATAATTTCACCACCTACAAGGTGTTGGGTGGTAATATAAATTAGTTAAATAAGTTGAATAAAAAATGAATTAAATCATGTTTTATATAGATATTTAGATACTATTCACAGCTAATGATTTTTTTCAACTTTACTTGAATAACAAAATTAAAAATACTTTAGTAATTTAATCAAATATTAAATAGTATTTCAAACTGTTATTGATTCAAATTTATTTTATCACAATTAATTATGGTTATGTTGATTTCTGATTTTATTTTTTTTGATTTATTAAAGTATTTTATGATTTTGTCTTTGTAAAATGTATCATAGGATCATAGGGAATTTCTTACTAATTATAGGTCTTAATGCTTCCCCAATATTTGTTTAAAAATGTTTAAAAATAGATTTTTCAATATGCAAAAAGACTATATATTGTAATTTTTCCCACGTTTTTATTTTTTAAAAGATACTTTGATTACATAAATGTTACAGAGAATATGTAGGGGATCCCCATATCCCCGGCTCCCCACACCTCTCATATTTTCCCACAATAGCTACATTTTTCATCAATGTGGTACATTATTGCAATTGATAAACACATTTTGGAGCATTGCCACTAAGCATGGATTATAGTTTATATTGTAGATTACATTCTTTCCCATTTGGCTCTGTAGGTTATGGACAGATATATAATGTTTTGTATTTGTCATTGTAATGTCATTTAGAAGGGTTCTCAAGTCCTGAAAATGCCTCCTTATTATACCTGCTTTTTCCTCTCCCTAAACCCAGAGCATCCATGGGTGACTGCTTCCACAACAATGCTATTTCTTCCATTGCTAGAATCACAATAAGTCTATAGTAAAATACTAGTAAGTTTATTTTAATCCATAGTTTGTTTCCCAATCTTGAGGTCTCTGGGATGGTGATGCCCACTCCACCATTAATTGAGGGGAGATTCAATCCCATACATCCAATGAATGGACTCTCTTGTTTTCAGTTATAGACATTCTCAGTTCCTTGGTATGTTGTTTGTCCATCATCTCCTCCCCGTTAGTTGTCCTGGGTGAGTCCAGTGAACTGCAGAGTAAGTTTGCAACTCTGTTGAAATTCAGGGCTCAGCTGTCACATGGACAGCCCAAAGATTTAAGTCTCCTAGGTGTACACCTACCAACTCTAGTATGAATTATAAGTTCAACTAGAAGGACAGAAGAGTCATGCATAGGGAAACCACTGCTTAGCCTAACTCAGTCACTCTGGAGATCATAAATTCCAGATTAGGGCCCAATGGGAAGGAGCAAAATTCCTGAGCTGTCTGCACTAACTATCATGTCTGGATGTCTCCATATCCCTGAAGAGCTTTGCTATTTGAGGTCGTATCTACTTGAGCTGTCAGTGAGATCCTAATGAGATGTGCATAAGTGCTACCTCTGGAATGGCCTCCTAACTCACTTTGAAGTCTCTTAGCCACACAAACTCATTTTTTTTTTAGCTTTTTCCCTTTTGGTCACGGCATTTTTTTCCCAGATGCATTGCTTGTTGGTACTTGGTAGCAATCCCTTGGTGCCAGGGAGGCTTATCCCTGGGAGTCATGTCCCATACTGGAATAAAAAGTACTATGTATTATAAATTTAAAAATTCTTTGAATAAATAAAAATGTAACAAGTAATTGTACTTTTAACCACAGACCTCCACCTACCCAGTGTTCTCCTGATTCTTCCACAAGCCCTACACCAAGTACCGTGGATAGTCCAACCCAAACCCTCAAAACTGCTCACCCCTACACTCCAGCATTGTCAACCTCACTCACATCATTGCACCACCATCACACCCATCCACTTCTAAACCATCTACTTCTACCTTTTCACTGATTCTGTCCAGATTGAGCATTGGCTTGCCCTATCTATTCCCTTTCTGTATCCTGGTAACATGTCTTCAAGATTCTTTCTCTGAGTCTGTTCAATATTCATAGGTCATAAAAGTAAATATTGCAATAATTATCCTTTAGTGACTGGCATGCTTCACTTCATTTAAAGTCATCAAGATTCATCCATGTTGTCACACATGTCAAAATTGCATTCCTTCTTACAGCTGAGTAATATTCCATTATATGTATTTCAACATTATCTGTATTCATTCACCTGTTGATGAACACTTGCATTGCTTACAACTTTTGGCTATAACAAATAATTCCATTATGACATTGGTGAGCATATATCTGTTCATGCCCTGCTTTCCATTCTTCTGGGTATATACGTCATAGTGGGATTGCTGGATCATATGGAAATTTTATAGTTAGTTTAATTTACACAACAGCTGCCCCATTGTTCATTTCCACCAAGAGTGAATGAGTGTTCCATTCCTCCACATCCAGTCAAACACTTGTAGTTTTCTATTGTTTTTTAAATAGTAGCCAATGTAATAGGGTAAGAAGATATGTCATTGTAGTTTTGATTTGCAGTCCTTATAGCTAGTGAAGATGAACATCTTTTTATGAGCTTTTTAGCCACCTGTATCTCCTTTTTGGAAAAGTGTCTATTCTAATCTCTTGCCCATTTTTGAATGTTTTTTTTTTTTGTCTTTTTATTTTTTAGATGTAGGATTTATTTATATGCGCTAGATATTAGACTCTTATCAGATAAGTGGTTCCCAAATATTTTGTACCATTGAGTAAGATGCCTTTTCACTTTCTCAACAAACTCCTTTGAAGTGCAAATTTTTTTTAATTTTGAGGAGATACCATTTATCTATTTTTTATTTTGTTGCTTGTGTTTTGTGTGTAAAGTTTTATGAAACCATTTCCTATTAGAGGATCTTGTAGATGATTCTTTACATTATCTCCTAAGAGCTTTATGGTCTTGCCTTTTATATTTAGGTCTTTGATCCATCTTGAGTTAAGTTTTGTTTTGGGTATGGGATGATGATCTACTTTCATTCTTTTGGATATGGATATCCAGTTCTCCAAGCCCAATTTCTTAAAGAGACTACTCTGACCCACCTGAGTGAGATTGGTGGCCTTGCTGAACATCTGTTGGCTGAATATGCACAGTTCTAGATCTGAACTCTGAATTTGGTTCCATTGGTCAGTATATCTATCTTTGTGCCAATATCACACAGTTTTGACCACTGTAGCTTTGTATTATGCTTTAAAGTCAGGTAGCATGATTTCTCCAATATAATTTTTCCTGTTCAAGATATATTTGAATATTTATGTTCCCTTACCCTTAGAAATAAATGTGAAAGTTGGTTTTTATCCTTTCACCATTGAGAATATGCTAGCTGTAGGTTTTTCATATATATCCTTTATAATGTTGAATGTTGAGAAAGTTTCCTTCTATTCCTATCTTTCAAAGTGCTTTTTTTTTTTCAAGAAAGGGTGCTGTATCTTGCCAAATTCTTTTTCTGCCTCAATAGAGATGATCATATTAATTTTTTATCTGTTATTGTGGTGTATTACATTGATTTATTTGCTTATGATGAGCCATCCTTGCATACTTGGGATAAAACCCACTTGATCATGGTGTATAATTTCTTTGATGTGTCATTGAATATGATTAGCAAGTATTTTGTTGAAGATATTAGCATCTATGTTCATTGGAAGAATAGTCTGTATTTTTCTTTTCTTGAATTTTTTTTTATGTTGCTTTGATTTTAAGGTAATGGCATCATAGGAAGAGCTAGGTAATGCTCCCACCACTTCTATTTTTTGGAAGAGTTTAAGCAGTATATTAGTTCTTTCCAGAATGATTGATAGAATTCACTTGTGAAGCCATCTTGTCCAGGGCTTTACAATTTTGGGAGGTTTTTGATGACTAATTCAATTTCACTACTTGTGATGGTCTGTTGAGTTCTTCTATTTCTTCTTTTGTCAATGCATACTGGTGTGTGTTTCTTGAAATTTGTTCATTTCATTTAAGTTACCCATCTAGTTGGCACACAATTTTTCAAGTATATTCTTATGATACTCTTTATTTCTGTGGGATCAGTGGTGACATAAAACTCTCATTTTTAGCTTCATTTTTTGCATCTTCTCTCTTTTACCTTTGTTAGTCTAGCTAAGGATTTGTCAATTTTATTAATCTTCTTAAAGAACAAGGTTTTGATTTTGTTAAAATTTTCTAGTGTTTTTTTTATTCTCAATCTCATTTAATTCTGCTCCAATCTTTGTTTTTTTCCACTTTTTACTTGTTTTGGATTACTTTGTCCTTTTTCTATTTCTTCCACATGTGCATTTAGTTCTTTGATGTTAGCTCTTTCTTCTTTTTTAATATAGACATTTTTGGCTATAAATTTCCCTCTCACTGATTTAGCTGCCTCTCATAAGTTTGATATGTAGTGTTTTCATTTTCATTTGTTTCAAGGTAGTTCCTGATTTCTTTTGCAATTTCCTACCTGACCCACTGATTGTATAAGTGTGATGTTTGATTTCCATATATTTGTGCCTATTCTGATTCTTTGCTGCTAATTAATTTCCAGCTTCATTCCATTATTGTCAGAAAATTTACTTTGTATGATTTAAAATACACAAAAGGATGGGAC
>JAQZBX010008317.1:20596-48434 GCA_029593785.1 Cabassous unicinctus
GATGTCGCATATAAAAACCAAAGGACAAATGAGTGAAGTAAGTACTGCCTTTACAGTGATAACACTAAATGTTAATGTCTGAGACAACCCAATCAAAAGGCACAGATTGACAAAATAGATGAAAAAAAAAAAACCATGATCCACCTCTTCGTTGTCTACAAGAGACTCACCATTGACCCAGAGACATTAATAGGTTGCAAATTAAAGTTGGGAAATAGAAGAAAGACTGGAAAAGGATAAATTCCTTGAAACACAAGAAATTAACACAGACTCTAGAAGAAATATAAGACCCCAGCAGATCAATTACAAATAAAGAGATAGATTCAGTCATCAATAACCTCACAACAAGGGAAAAAAGCACAGTAACTGATGGCTTCACAGGAGAATTCTACATATTATTCAAAGAATAATTAAGACAAATTCTGTTCAAACTCTTTATAAAAACTGAAGAGGAGAGAACATTACTTAATACATTATAAAGGCCAACTTCTTAAAGCCAAAGCCAGAAAAAGATACTACAAGTAGAGCAAATTACAGACCAATTTCTTTTATGAATATAGACGTGAAAAATCCTCAAATTACTTGCAAATCAAATCCAACTGCACATTATAATAATTACAAAATAGGATATGTGAATATATCTCAATAAAATTCTTTAATAAAATAATCCATGATCAAATAAGTTTTATCCTAGGTACGTAAAGGTGGCTCTACATTAGAGCATAAAATTAATATAATATACCACATTAACAAAATGAAGGGAAAAACCAATGATCATTGCAATTGATGCAGAAAAAGCATTTGACATAATCTGGCATCCTTTCTTGATGAAAAAAAAAGATAGGAATAGAAATAAAGTTACTTCCATGATAAATTACTTGTATGAAAACCCCACAAGTAACATCATATTCAATGGTGAAACTCTGAAAGCTTTCTCTCTAATATTTGGAGCAGACAATGATGCTCAATGTCCCCACTGTTTTTGACAATGTACTGGACATTCTAGCCAGAGAAATAAGGCAAGAAAAATAAGTAAAAGACTTCCAAATTGGAAAGGAAGAAATAAAACTTTCACTATTTGTAGATGAAATAATCCTACATATAGGAAGTCCCAATAATCTACAATAAAGCTATCAGTGCGAATAAACAAATTCAGCAAGGTGGTGGAGTAAATGATCAACATGCAAAAATCAGTAATGTTTCTGTACACTAGTAATGAGCAGTCTGAGGATGAAATGAATAAAAAGCTTCATTTACAATAACCACTAAATGAATCAAATATATACGATTAAGTTTAGCCAAGGATGAAAAAGGTCTGTACACAGTAAAGTAGAAAACAATGATAAAACAAATCAAAGACCTAAATAAATAGAAAGACATTCCATGTTCATGGATTGGAAGACTAAAAAATTTTAAGATATCAGTTTTACCCAAAATGATTTAAAGATTCAATGCTAGTCCAATAAAAATTCCAACAGTCTACTTTGCATAAATGGAAAAGGAATTATCAAATTTATTAGCATTGTAAAGGATCATGAATAGCCAAAAATATCTTTAAAAGAATAACAAAATTGGAGGAATTAAACTTCTTGAATTTAAAACTTATTATAAAACTACCATGTTCAAAACAGCCTGGCACTGGCACAAGGATAGCTATACAGACCGATGGAATAGAATTGAGAGTTCAGAAACAGACCCTCACATCTATTGCAATTAACAAAGCTCCCATGTCCACTCAATTGGGAATGAATAGTCTCTTCAAAAACTGATGCTGGGAGGACAACCAGCAAAATGGTGGCAGAGTAGGGAGCTCCTAGCAGCAGCTTGTGATACAGGGCAGTTAGAAATAATCCAAAGCAATCTAAAGCACCTGTTTGGGGGCTCCAGGGGACCAGAAGAGCATCCTGCAACATCCTTGAAAGAATGGTAGGAGGAGACTGCCATTTGCAGAGAAGATTCATGAGTAGAGAACTCCATGCCACAGAGGCTGGTGCCCATCCTCCACTGGTGGCACAAGCCACCTTGGGAGCTATTCCATGGCTGAAGTTGGAAGTTCCACTTCTGAAAAATGGGGGAGGAAGAGATGATTGGGCACCAACTTCCGCTACTAATTAGTAAATTAGGCCAACTAAAGTGTAATCATAAGAATGAGGGAGAGTGGGAGGGACTGAAAATCACAGGGCTTCTTTCTACCAAGATCAGATTGCAGCTTTAGCATAAGCCCCAGAGAGGAAGCTTGGGGGGCCTGGGTCAGCCTCTCCAGGAAAATACAGGCCATGCCATGGAGCTCAGTGATCATCCTACTCTGGTGTTACAAGCAGCTTCAGGAGCTATTCTGTGGCTGGAATTGGAAGCTCCATTTCCCAAAAACAGGGGAGAAAGATACAGTTGGCCAACAATTTCAGCACTTATTAGTAAATTAGGCTGGCTAAAGTATAATCCTAAGAACAGCTAAAGTTTGAACCTGTCATGTCAGAAAGAGGACAGTAGCCACCATTTTGACTCCACCCCCAGCATGAGGGGAAGCCCGGCTGACTGAAAATCACAGTGATGGTAAGGACTGGCTTCTTTCACCCAGAGTGGACTGCAACCCTAGCCTAAGCTTCAGCCTCTCAATAGCAGGGAGGAGGCAGGTGGGCACTGCACCAGCCTCCCTGGGTAACTACAGGTACATTTGTCTCTCTGGGCAACTAAAGTTTAGGCCTGAACGACTTGGATTATTACACATGGATGTGACTCTGACACTACCCCTGGCAAAGTAGAAAGATGGGAGAAGCTTCATCGGTTCCTGGGGAAATGAGGGCAGCTTGAGCCTACATAGCTTACAGCACCAATTACATCCTTGGTTCTTACTACATAACTAGCAAGGGAGAAAAGGCAAGAAAACCCTAAACTAAAGAGAGCAATTCTTCCCAGAATAATTACATCTAGTAAGCCAGATTTCAAGACAACCAACATAAAATTACAATCCACACCAAGAAAAAGGAAGATATGGCCCAGTTAAAGGAAAAAGATAAGCTTCCAGATGACATAAAGGAGTGGAGACAACTAATCACATATGTTCAAACAAATCTCCTTAATAAATTCAGTGAGATGGCTAAAGAGAATAAGGATATTAAGAAGACATTGAATGAACACAAAGAAGAATTTGAAAGCATACAGAGAAAAATAGCAGATCTTATGGGAATGAAAGTCACAATAAATGAAATAAAAAATACACTGGAATCTTATAATAGCAGATTTGAGGATGCAGAAGGATGGAGAAAAGAATGGAAAAAATTGAATAAAGTTTCAGGGAACTAAAAGACAGCAAGAGACATGCAAACATGCATATCATGAGTGTCCCAGAAGAAGAAGATAAGGGAAAAGGGCAGAAGGAATAGTTGAAGAAATAATGGAAGAAAATTTCCCAACCCTAATGAAGGACATGGATATCCATGTTCAAGAAGCACAATGTAATCCCATCCAAATAAATCCAAATATACCAACTCTGAGACACATACTAATCAGAATGTCAAATGCCAAGGACAAAGAAAGAATTCTGAGTGCAGCAAGAGAAAAGCAACGTGTAACATATAAGGGATGCCCAAAAGGAATAAGAGCCGGTTTCCCATCCGAAACTATGGAGGCAAGAAGACAGTGGTATGATATATTTAAGATACTGCAAGAGAAAAATTTCCAGCCAAGAATCTTATATCTGGCAAGATTGTCATTCAAAAATGAGGGCAAGTTTAGAATATTCACATATAAACAGAAACTGAGAGACTTTGTAATGAAGACACTGGATTTGCAGGAAATGCTAAAGGGTGTGCTACCTTGAAAAGAAAAGACAGGAGAGAGAGGCTTGGAAGAGATTCTAGAAATGAAGATTATATTAGTAAAAGTAACTAAAAGGGTCAAGTATGGTGAAAACAAAATATGACAGATAAAACCCAAATAGTTAGGAATAAACTTAACCAATGATATAAAGCACTTGTATTCAGAAAACTACAACTCATTGTTAAAAGAAATTAAAAAAAAGACCTAAATAATTGAAAGAACATTCCTTGCTCATGGATTGGAAGACTAAATTTCATTAAGATGTCAATTCTACTCAAATTGATATACAGACTGAATGCAATCCCAATAAAAATTCTGCCAGCCTTTTCTAAATACATGAAAGCATGATTATCAAATTTATTTGGAAGGGTAAGGGGCCCTGAATAGCCAGAAACATCTTAGAAAGAAAAAGCGAAGTTGGAGGACTCTCACTTCTGGACTTTAAATCATATTGCCTAGCTGCAGTAGTAAAAACAACATGGTACTGGCATTAAGACAGACACATAGACCAATGGAACCAAATTACTGGTTCAGAAACAGACCCTCAAATCTAAGGTCAAGTGATTTTTGATAAGGTTGTCAAACGCACCCAGCTCAGGCAGAACAGTCCATTCAACAAATGGTGCTGGGAGAACTGGATATCCATAGATAAAAGAAGGGAAGAGGGCCCCTATCTCACACCTTATAAAAATTCAACTCAAAATAGAAGAAAAATTTAGATATAAAAGCAAGAACCATAAAGCCTCTAGAAGAAAATGTTGGAAAATATCTCCAAGGCCTGGTGGTAGGTGGTGGATTTTTAAAGGAGATAAGAGGAGGATTGAGATGGACTACTGATGTTTAATGTATGTAGAAGCTTTAATTAACTTTACTGTAAAAGTGTGGAAATGTATAGAATTGATGGTAAGACATTATAGCAAATAACAGCTGGTTTATAAATGGGAATATGAATGAAAAGGGTAGTCTAGGAATGTAAATGCCAATTGACAGAAAGATGGAGAATAATCTAAGGATTGAAAAACACAGTAAACCTAGAGGTGGATGAGAATTGTGGTTGATGATACAGATGCAAGAGTGTCCTTTGTGAGCCAGAGCAGATGTACATCACTATTGCAGGATGGTGGGATTGTGGAGAAGCATGGGAAAAATACACCTGGAGTGACCTATGGACTGTGGTTAACAGTAATATTCATGCATCTATGCCAAAGGTGTTCTGTGTTGATAATGCAGGAGTATGGAAAATGTGTGCCAAATGTACACTATGGACCTGGTAATAATCTGATGATATTATCTTATAATCTGTAATAAATATTCCAAAGGAGTATTGTGTATCAATACACAATGTGTATCAATACACATTGTGGTGTATTGATAGAGGGGTTTTGTATGTGAATTCTGCATATGTGCATGATTGTTCTGTAAGTTTACAACTTCATTCATAAAAATATATTTAAAAATAACGATAGGGTAGGTTGGGGTAAAAACATGAAATATAAGATAAAGACTATAGTTAGTAAAAAGATTTTGAAGATATCCTTTCATAATTTTTAACAAATGTCTCACAACAATGCAAGGTGTTAGAGGGTTGATGTTTGGGACCCCTGTATGATATTATGCATGTTTGCTTTTTAAGTTCACAACTTTTACTATACACATATTGTTTATGTATGTTCATGTATAAATGATATAAAAAATAATAATAATAATAATAGGGTGGGTTGGGGGAAAAATACACCAAATGTAAGATACTTTGGTTAATAGTAATATTTTCAAATTGCTCTTTAATCACTAGTAAAAAATGTTTCACAATAATGCAAGGTAGGGTGAGGTATGAGAGTCCTGTATAACATTACATATGATTGCTTTGTAAGTTCACAACTATTGCCATACACTTATTGTTTATTTACATTTGTGTATGAGTGATATACTTCAATAAATGAAAAAAAAAAACTGATGCTGGGAGAATTGAACATCCAAATGCAAAAGAATGAAGAACACCCATCGAATAGCATATACAAAAAATAACTCAAAATAGACTAAAGACATTTAAATAAGAACAAGGCCTATAAAACTCTTAGAAGAGTATGTAGGAAAATATCTACAAATCTTGTATTAGCCAATGCTTTCTTAAACTGTATATCCAAAGCACAAGGAATAAAATATAAGTAGGTAAGTGGGAATTCATCAAAATTAAAAAAAAATTCATGCATTAAAAACCTTATCATAAAAATGAAATAAGTACTACTCAAGGGGAAAAATATTTGGAAAATATTTATCTGATAAAGGTTTAAAATCCAGATTATATAAAGAAATTCTAAAACTCAACAATAAATAGTCAAAGAACCCAATTTAAAAATGTGCAAAATTCTTGAATAGACATTATTCCAAAGAGGTTATACAAATGGGCTACAAAGCACATGAAAATATGCTCAAACTCTTAGCTCCTAGGGAAATTCAAATCAAAATCACAATGAGATACTCTTTCACTCCCACTAGAAGGAGTACTATTAAAAGAGAGAATCTTTAAGTGTTGGAGAGGATGCGGAGAATTTGGAACACTTTTTCTTTAATAGTGGGAATGTAGAATGGTGCAGCAATTGTGGAAGACACTTTGGCAGCCCTTCAGTTATCTAATTATAGAATTAACATATGACCCAGCAATTCCTCTACTAGGTATATACCCCAAATAATTGAAAGCAGGGTCTCAAACTGATATTTGCTCACTGATCTTCATAGTGGCATTATCCACAATTGCCCAAAGATGGCAGCAACACATGTGCTCATCAACCAATGAATGGATTTTTAAAATGTGGTAAATGCATATAATGGAATATTATTCAGCAGTAAGAAGGAATGAAGTCCTGATTCATGTGTAGCATGGATTAACCCTGAAGACATTATTATTCTGAGTGATGTAGGCCAGATGCAAAAGGACAAATATTTTATGATCTCACTGATATGATATATTAGAATTAGCAAACTCTTTGAATTGGAATCTAGAACAGAGTCTACCAGTGGCCGTGTTGGGAGTGGATAATTGGAGTTAATGTTTAATTTGTACAGGATTTCTATATGGGCTAATTGTAAAGCTTTGGAAATGGATGGTGGTGAAGCTAGCACAATATTGTGAGTGAAATTAACAATACTGAAGTATATATGTAAATGTGGTTAAAAGAGGAACTTTTATTTGATGTATATGTTAACAAAATAAAAATTAAAAATTAATAAATAAAACATAGAATTGAATAACACAATAAACCGTATTATAAACAATGGACTATAGTTCATACAGCAAGTATAAAAATGTTCTTTCATTAATTATAACAAATGTGCCATACTAATGCAAGGTGTTAACAATAGGATGGTGCATAGGAAATATATACCAATTATAAAATATGGACCTTAGTTAATAGTACAATTTTAATATTTTTGCATCAATTTTTAAAAATTTCCCATACTAATGCAATTGTCAACCATAGGGAGTTGATGGGAACATTGTATGTTTTACATAATTTTTCTGTAATCCTGCAACTTCTATAATTAACTTTTTAAAATAAGAATGATATACAATAAAATTTAACACTGAAAAATGAAGATCAAATAAAAATTTCTGCAGGTTACAAAACTAATAAAATTCCCTTTTTACAGCTTATAATATAACTTTTATTAGTAAAGTTATACATAACATAGCATCAACTATTTACAAGAACAATGTTAATCCTGATAAGTAACAAAATTCAGACTAACACAATGTGTAACAAGAAACTAATGGCCTTTCTATAATCAAACATTCAATTACCCACAATGTCTTTGTACAAAGGGGGAAAACCATGGTTTACATGCATGTTGTAGTGAACATAATTCGGCAACAGCAATTTAATACAATTACCATTCTCAAATAACTCAATCATTAAAATAGTAACTAAGATTTCACAAATTTAAAACATTTCACATAATTTAAAATTTATTGGGTATATACTGAAGTCTGAGTTTCAAAAGTGATTTTTCCCCCACAAAAGTGCCAACACTTAAGGTAGGATATTCAGTGTGAGTAACTTTGCCCTGAAAAGTTAAGAGTTTTGATAATAATAATAGTCACATAATTTCTGTGCTGTCTGGTCTGTTAGTAATAAAGCCTTTATTTGGTATGTGTGTGTGTGTCTGTTTCTTCACTTAAATTATCAAAAAACCAGAGAGGATTTTTGTTGCAAAGCTTTTAAAGTTTCAAACACAGGAGTGTGCAGCTCTGGAAAGAGATCAGTACTAAAACTTATAATACAGAAGAGGAAAGCCATTAGTTTTCACAGCAATCTCTGCTTAAAGGGTAAGTCATCCAGGTGTATAAGTTTCCATGAGTGTGACCTTTTAAAAAGCATGGTAATTTCTTGTTACATTATCTGAATAGTCAAATAAATATATCCTGATGTATTTTCAAAACTCTGATTTATAGCTTCTGGAAAGTTGTATACTCTATTTATAGTAATTCTACTCTTAAAAAGCCTATTTCTGTTCATTTTGGAGCCTCCCGATAACAACAGAATTTAAAGTAGCAAGATTCATGATGAAGCCTCAAATAGAACGATCTGCAAAGTAGAATATTTTAAACCAAGTAAGTCCTATATTTTTGTAGTTGAAAGGAATCAGTTACAGCACAATTTCACATATACCCTTGCTTATTATAGAATTATAGTTTAAAACATACCTCAAAATGATGAACGAGTTCTCCTGTTTCAGGTAATCCCCTAAGGAAATTGGCTCACATGAATATTGACTTTTCACAAATAGGAAAAGAGAATTTCTTTCTAAGACTCACATCACAATTTTTAATGAAATTGTCAGACACTTTCTGAGACAGGTTTATCTTTTCAAAGCAATGATGGGGAACTAAAACAAAAATCCTGGCTTTCAACTGCTACTCAACATTATTACGTGTACCAATATTTCACAGATCTTTTCTGAACTGTTAAATAATCTTCTGGGTCCTTGAGGTGCTTGTTTTCTCCATCAGAACACAAACACAATCTGAATAAGCAGTTCCCCTAAAGACAAAATTGATACATTTAAAATAATGGGGGGGAAATGAAATAAAAATGCAGATACATTGTACAGACAAAAATCTAAATTTTCTGAAAGGTTTGTGTGTGTGTGTGTGTGTGTGTGTGTCCTGCTTATGGGGGAAATTTGTACACACTAGTAAAATCAATGCTAGCTATAATGTTTCTAGCTGCTCAAATAATATGGAATCTTGGTCCAGGTGTGGGGATGATGTCACTGTATGGTTCTTCTTATGTCAGCTTGCTGCTTTTTAAGAACCAAGAAGCTCTAGAGCTTTGCTTCAGCTTGTTTTCCATTTGGGTTTTGACATAGTTCAAGCAAACTGATAGATTTAGCTCCAGTTTTAGCAAGAGTTTGCTGAAGACAAAGAAGTTTCTGCTGAGATCTATTTTTCCATCTTTTGTCTTCTTGATCCTGATCATCCCCAGAAGCATCTTTATTATCTTCTTTCTCTTTCTCTTTCTCTTTTTCCTTCTCCATTTCTGGCAGACGTTCTACCCCTGGTATTAGCTGACAGATATTTGGAGGCTTTTCTGGAGAGAGTTCAACATAGGGTATTTCCATCTGCTCAATTGGCTGAGGAGGCATCAAAGGCTCTGGGTCAACTTGTTCAGCCTTTCACTTAACTTCTTTAGGTGGTGCTGGGGACATGGTTGCCTCATACATATTTGTTCTGTGGGTTTCCATCATTGTCTTCTGGAGGCAGTTCACTTCTTCCAAAATGGGAAGAAACGAACATGTTGCTGATGTTGCTGTTGCTGCTTACCTCTGGGAACCTCTGGATTTTCAAATGCTTTAAGGAACTCATCCAAATTATCAGGTTCTCCTCTTTTTCTCCTTTATCTAAAGTCTTCTGGTACAGGTGGTGTAAGACAACATGTAAAGATCTTGAGTGGTCTTTTATTCCACAAAGGTGTCAGATCCAAAGTAATAACATCAGGATAATCACTAAGTTGGTCTCTAATTGTCTTGTTATCCAACTCTTTGACATTGTCAGCAATTAGTTTCCTCTTCCTCTTGATTCTTGTTTCTTTGACAAAGTTATCAATAGGTTCCAGAGAAAATAATTCTTCATTTGGAATAAGTGTTGTTTTATCAGTCACAGTTGGCATTGGTTCAAAATGATCCATTGAATCAGGACTATCAGGCCAACCCATTGATGCATTATCATCCTCATCCACGTCATCATGTGCAGGCTGTTTGGGCAACATCACCCTGGCCTCAGAGAGAGCAAAGGGATGGTCAAAGATACCACCATCATTACTATTGATGTTTGTCATCTAATATACCACCATCATTTCCTTCTCCTAAATTGTCATCCTTATTTTGGTCTTCATATTCTGAAGGGTTAATTTTCTCATTCTGATTGCTGGTTCTCTTCTCAGAATTGAACTCTGAACTGTTCCGTGGCACCCTGGACCCAGTGGAGAAAGCCCTTAGGGATGGCAAGCTGGACAAATCACAAATCCACGATATTGTCCTGGTGGGTGGTTCTACTCATATCCCCAAGATTCAGAAACTTCTTCAGGACTTCTTCAATGGGAAAGAACTGAACAAGAGCATCGACCCTGATGAGGCTGTTGCTTATGGTGCAGCAGTTCAGGCAACCATCCTATCTGAAGACAAATCTGAAAATTTTCAAGATTTGCTGATCTTGGATGTCACTACTCTTTCCCTTGGTATCGAAACAGCTGGTCGAGTTATGACTGTCCTCATCAAGCACAATACCACCATCCCCACCAAGCAGACACAGACCTTCACTACATATTCTGACAACCAGCCTGGTGTGCTTACTCAGGTTTATGAAGGTGAGTGTGCCATGACCAAGGATAATAATCTGCTTGGCAAGTTTGAACTCACAAGGTTACCACCTGCCCCCGTGGTGTTCTGCAGATTGAAGTCACCTTTGATATTGATGCCAATGGCATCCTTAATGTCTCTACTGTGGATAAGAGTATAGGGAATGAGAACAAGATTACCATCACTAATGACATGGGCCATTTAAGCAAAGAAAACATTGAGTGTATGGTCCAGGAAGCTGAGAAGTACAAAGCTGAAGATGAAAAGCAGAGGGATAAGGTGTCCTCTAAGAATTCGCTGGAATCTTTACACATTTAACATGAAAGCAACAGTTGAAGATGAGAAACTTCAAGGCAATATCAATGATGAAGACAAACAGAAGATTCTTGACAAGTGTAATGAAATCATCAACTGGCTCAATAAGAATCAGACTGCAGAGAAGGAGGAATTTGAACATCAGCAGAAAGAGCTGGAGAAAGCTTGCAACCCCATCATTACCAAGCTGTACCAGAGTGCATGAGGCATGCCAGGGGGAAAGCCTGTGGACTTCCCTGGTGGTGGGGCACCTTCATCTGGTGGCACCTCTTCTAGACCCACCATTGAAGAGGTTGGTTAAATTGGTTGGCATATATACCTTACCATTATTACAGTAAATTGAAGGACCCAAATTTGTAGCACATACTCTGGCAGTTTAAAGTTTAGCTGTTATACAAAATTCCTGGGCATTCTCAATACTTGACTACGGAATGTGTACAGTGAAAGGAAGTAACATTGCACTTTATAGCACTGTATTGTAAGTGAAAAATGCAATGTCTTGAATAAAACTGTTTAAAATTGCCACGCAAAAAAATGAAACACTTCTCCATGGTCCAGTAAGAGGTTAGAAAATATCTTCCTTTTAATTGTCATCATCCTCAAAAGTGCTGTCTACTCTCATTATCTCACAGTCATCCATTCCAAAGCTGTCCAAATAATTTTCTTGTAGGATACTTATGTTTCCAACTTTTTCTCTCATGGTTATCTCTTCCACTTTACTCTGATGTAGGCTGAACAGCTGAGCCACATTGATGTTATCTAAGTCAGGCAGTGGTTTATCAAAGTCATGAAATTCTTCAGGTAAGCTAATGACATTATAAGCTGCTTCCTGATTTTCCTCAGGCAGGTGGACAAAACCTTGCTGAAAAACCATCTTTAGCTTAATGAATGCCTCATTACACTCTGCAAGGAGATATTGTACTTTCCTGTGGTAGATTGGAAAAACTTCCTGTAAGTGATGTCCTGGTGTTGAAAGTGTCATCCTCACCTTGGGGGAGATAATATTCTCCATAGTGCTCTCTAAATTACATTTAAACAAGTTAGCTTCTTATCCTGATGAGCCACCAGCCAAATTTTGGCCTGAGGCCTAATTTGCTGAGGACCAAATGTGTGTAGAATGTTGTTCTGGGTGACTATGGAATGGGAGGAAACCTTCCTCTCCACCTGCAGTAAGGCCGGGACAGCTCCCTCTGCCACCAGGGCGTCTGCCTCTGCATCTCCTGCACTCACCTGAAATAATTCATCACCATATTATCAATTCAAGAAATGTTGAAGGAGTCCTTTATGGAGAAGAAAGATGATATGGACTGAAAATATTTATCTCCACAAAGGACTGAAAGGCTTCAGAAATGATAAAAAGATGGATAATTATATAAGACTGTTTCCTTAGTATTAAAATATTTGCAAAAGTTAAGCAACTGTTGGCCCAGAAATATAACGTTGATTTGTGGTTTATAACATACTTATTATTTAAGTGGATAAGAGGTATATTACTACCCAAAGTATATGATTGGAAGATTCTTATACTATACCGCAAGTTGAATATATCAAATGAAGTTAAACTATGTGTTATACATGCATACTTATAGTAAAATGACAAACAGCATTTGAGAAAGAATTTTAGCTAGCAATCCAAAAAAGGAGATATGCTTAATCAATAAAAAAAGAAGGTCTAATATCAGACAAAAAAACCACATTATACTAAGTGAAGGAGTCCAGACACAGAGTACTAAATATTGTATGATTCTATTTATATACAATGTAATTATGAATCAGTTTATAAAGATGAAATTAGATTAGTGGTTATGTAGGGCTAGGGAAGGAATGCTAAGGGGTGTGAAGTCCTTCTTTTTGGAGTTGTGAAATTGTTCTAAAATTTTTGAGATGATGAAAGTACAACATTGTAATTATACTAAAAGCCATTGATTATACACTTTGGATAGATCATATGTGAGTTTATCTTAATAAAATGCTCAATAAACTAATACATATTTGTGCAAGAAGAGCCAGAAATAGCAGCTATGTACAACAGGGGAAACAGAGAGAGACTGAGAGGTGAGGAATTTTCTTGTTTTTCCGTCTTTTTATTATTATTGTTATTGAAATAATGAAAATGCTTTAATAATATTTGAAGTGATGAATACACAATTATATGATTATACCAAATGCCATTGATTGTATACTTTGGATTAATTGTATGCTTCATTAATGTGTCTCAATAAAATTGATTTAAAAATGAAGGCCTGGCAGGGGAAATATGGAACAAGGAACAAATGGGACCAAACAAGTAGCAATATGATACAATTAAACATAAAAATATCTATAATTACAATTAATTTGTCAAGCACCACAATTAAAAGGGAGAAATTTTTTTCATAAGATTAAATGCCAGACCCAAACTTATCTTGCCTTCAAAAATGCACTTTAAACATAAAGAAACACATATGTTAAATACATGAAAGATAAATAAAAATGTACATGTTTACACTAATATAAAGTAGACTTCAGAGCATAGATTCTTTTCAGAGATAAAGAAGGTAATTCCAAAGTGATTAATGGGTCAATTAAACAAGATAACATCAAAATATGAAACACTTCTCCAGCAAATAACACAGCCTCAAAATATGTGAAGCAAACTGATTGAACTAAAAGAGAAATAGACATCTGAACAATTATAATAAGAGATTTTGGCTCTTCCCTCTTGCTATTAAATTCTGAGATCCAAGATTGTATTCTGTATGGGTTCAGTCTTTTGGATATTCTGAACTTGTAGCCCAATACATGGCCATTCAATAAATGTTCAATGTGCTTTTGAAAATAATGCAGTTTAAAATTTTGTGATATAGCTGTTCTACAAATATCAATTGGGTCAACTTGGTAAATTGTGTTGTTCAAATATGAAAGGTATCCTTATTTTTATCTGATTGTTTTATCAGTTTTTGTGTGCCATCTATTAAACTGTTTGATTACAGTACTCTTTCTCCATTAGTCCATTTTTTTCTCTTAATTTTCTCTTATGTCATGCTATGTCTTTAAAATATAGCATTTTCATGCCATCTTATTCAATGAATATTTCAAGTTGATATTTTAAATTGTAAAGGTAAAAGACAAATATGCATTAAGGAATTGGTCTCCAAATTAGATTGTGCAAAACCAGGGAATAAATTGTTTAGGGTACACATTATTTTTATGGAAAATATATAATAACCTGTATTTAAATTTATTTCACTGCAGTTATTTTAAATCATATTAATGTTTACACATTACTAGCTACATAATGCATTAATACAATTAAAAATATAGATACTATATACATGCATACTCATATATGTGGGGTATGTATAATTTTACTGCAAATGTTCTGCAATAAAATATTTCACACAAAATAGTTTGAGAACATTAAATTTCATCAATCACATCATCAAACTGTAATAATAACAGTCTTATAATTAGGAGTAGTATTAGTGCTGCTTTTAATTAAAAGAGTGTTCTCAATTCAAAGATCAAGAAATTAAATACTACAATATGAAATGTTGCTACATTTTGGATATGTTGATTCAATATGGCTGTTTTAGTTTGCCAAAGGGCTACCAACACAAAGTACCAGAAATGTGTTGGCTTTTATGAAGTGTATTTATTTGGAGTATGTGATGGTTAGGCTAATGTGTCAACTTGGCAAAGTAATTGTGTCCAGTTGTTTGGTCAAGCAAGCACTAGGCTAAATGTAATACAAGGACATTAACTTTAGCCACCAGTGAGTTTACTGCATAGATAGCTGATTACATCTACATCAACTGAGGAGATTGCCACCAGCAATGAGTGATGCTGTATCCAATCAATTGAATGCCTTAAAAGGGGAAGTGATTTCAGCATTCAGAGAGAATTTCCCAGCTCATCTTTGGACAGCCAGCATCTCCTGGAAACTCATCAAGGACCTTCATCGGACTTTCATAAGAGCCCCTGGTTTGCAGCCTGCCTACAGAACCTGGACGTGTGCATCCCCACAGTCATGTGAGAAACTCTTATAAAATCTCATACTATTGACAGATATCTCCTGTTGATTCTGTTTCCCTAGATAACCCTGACTAATACGGGGTAAAAGCTTACATTTCCAAAACAGTGAAAGTCCAGCTCAAGGCACCATAAAAGGTGATTTTTCACCAAAGTCAGCTACTCTTGGTCCTGGAGTTGTTGGAATATGGTAAAGCAAGATGACCACCAGTATCTGAGAGGTCTCTGCCTTACCCTCCAGAACCTATCATCTCTTGGAGCTCAGCTGTGAGCAACCAGGCATAGGGCATATCTCTTTCCAGGCATCCTATATCAGTTTTGGCTCTTCTGCTCTCTTCCCAAGTTCGGCTGCAAGCTCTCAGGTATATAGCATGACTGGTCTCCTCTTGAACTACTCAATGGGCCCAGCCTCTTGGGGCCTTTGTGCTTAAGCAATCCTATCTCTCACATTGCAGAATCAAATATCCTGGCTCCCTTTTATCCTCTTTCTGTCTCTGTGAGTCTGTTTATATCAGAGCCAGCAATGCAGTGGGAACTCAATGTATATTTCACCTCACTGACTTAGTTCAATCAAAAGCCCTAAAGTAATCTTATTAAGCAATCTAATCAAAGGTCCCTCAACTGAATTTAAAGCAATCAAAGGGTACCACATCCAGAGGAATAGATTAGTTTACAAACATAATATTTCTCATTTTGGGATTGAAAATATAATTTCATACTGTCACAATGGATAATTATTTTTCACCCACTAGAGATTTCTGTGCATACAGCAGGCATTATTGTAGGGATGGTTGGTGCTCATATGTGAGAAACCTAGAGGAAACTCTACTAATATCCATATGCCTATCATATTATTTTCTTAATATATTGAAAAAATGGAACAGAAGCTTTAAAATTGAATTGGAAATAAATTAACTTTACTTATGTATTCTTGTCAAAAGGAGTTGAATACCTACTAGTAAATAAACTTAATCATAAGTTTTCTAAATGCACCACTGAAAAATGATTTGTAAATAATATTTTTTGGCTTGAACAAAATGTAGTTATTGAAAATCTATTTTTTTGTAATATGAAAAACAGGATGAAATATCATTAATCTATCTTATCAACCACATCTTCATCACATGCTTCTGTTTTATATTATTTAAATTTTAAGGATATTTTAAATGTATGAATAAATACATGATTATGTGTTTTATAGTTGCATATAGTAGGCAACATTAATATATAGTATTTCTATTCTAGTATTCTATAGATTTCAAAGAGATAATTAGAAAGAAACCTTTTAGCATATAAGTTTTAGAACATAGCCTTAAACACTGATGATTCAGGCATCAGTGTATGTGGAAATTTTGGAGGGGAACCTCGAAAAGAAGCATGTTTTGTTTCTGTGCAGTTTCATAATACCATGACTATCCCTTAGAACTCATGTTAAGTTCCCAAAAATTGGAAATAGGCAATAAAGTTAATTTTGAAGCATTTTGCATATAGCCCCATCAATATGAGACAATCTTGAAATAATTCTCCTAACAGTTTCTCTAATACAGCTTTTTGCTCAGCATTTTCCTTACAGTCTCTTTTACCTGTTTGTTTCTAAGACTATAGATAATAGGATTCAAGAAAGGAGGAACTATAGAATAGAACACAGAGCTGATCATGTCCTGAATTGTGGGTGAGCTGGAGGGTGGCTTCACATACACAGCAACAGCTGAGCTGAGAAAGACAGTCACCATGAGAATCTGAGGCACACATGTGGAAAAAGCCTTTCCTTGTTCTCGTCTGGTTGGAAACTTAAGCACAGTAGAAAATATGTGAATATAAGACATGGTGATGAAAGAAAAGCAGGCACCATCAATAACCACCGCAAAGATAAAAATAGAAATTTCATTGCTTAAGGTGTTAGAGCAGGAGAGCTTCAGTAGAGATGGGATGTCACAGAATAACTGATGGACCAAATTGGACTGACAGAAGGTCAGCCAGAATGTCTTGACAGTGTGCAATCCTGCATAGACCACACCACTGGGTAGGGTGGCCAGTGTCATCTGGACACAGAACCAAGGGTTCATGGTGACAGAGTAGTGGAGTGGCTGGCAGATGGCCACATAGTGGTCCCAGGCCATGAGAGTGAGCAATAGCAGCTCTATATAAGCAAACTAAAGCACAAAGAAGATCTGAGCTGCACATCCTGCCATAGAGATCACCCTATTATCAAGCATGAAGATGACACATGCTTTGGGTACTGTAACAGAAATGTAACACATATCCAAAGCAGAAAGATTTCTAAGGAAAAAGAACATGAGGATGTGGAGTTTCTTGTCAAGGGTGGTTATTGTGACAATGAGAAAGTTGCCCATCAAAGTTGCCAAGTACATCAGAAAGAATAGCATGGTGTGCAAGGCTCTGTACTCCCAAACTTCAGAAAATCTTGTAAGCAGGATTTCTGTCACAGTGGTAGAGTTTGGCATCTTTGAAGAATGTGCTTGGACATCAAGAGAAAATGGAGAATCAACATGAGGGAAAAAATTATCCTAAATATATTTATCAACTGATATTCATCCAATTTTATTATCTGAAATTCATACTAGTTAGTAGGAAGGAACATAGTGCTGCTTTAAGCTCCTTTAGTCTTGTTACTTCTGTATCTTGTTTCCAGAGTAGAATAGAAACTAAACAAATTTCATAGAGACAGAGTAGATTACAGCTTACAAGGGATACGGGGTAGGGTGGGAGAAGAATTTATTGCTTTATGAGAGCAGAGTTTCTCTTTTGAGTGATGAAAATGTTGGGATTTTGATGATGGTAGTACAGAATTTTGATTGTAACTAATATCAAATGATTGTAACTAATATCAAATGTAACTAATATTAAAATGATTAATATGGGGAATTTTGAGTTGTATATATGCTGCAATAAAAAGTACAAAAATATTGTTTAAGAGCATGTAACTATTTTGGTTAATTTTCATTACATAACACATACTTGCAGAACAATTGGTACAGTGGAAGGTTGAGTTAATATGAATAAGATTTTTATATACAAACTAATTAGGAGTATTCTATAAGTGTTAACACGCCATGGCATTAATTGATGACCAATTACAATATGGATAAATATAGGTGGTTACTATTGAATGAGAGCCCCTCCAAACTTTACCTGTGGTTGTAATTCATTACTTGCCAAGAAGGTGGAAAATTGTTTTCTCCACTTACACCAATATAAATTTTGGTACTGATTTTATTTCGAATTTCTCTTAAGAATTGCTATCTCTGATGACCATATTCTTATTTGCTACATATGTCACTGCCTTGAATCTATTAACATGTACTCTTTTTGACACTGGATTTTATGAAAACCCTCCTCCCTAATATTTATTAAACACTTATAGCTTGGTTGTATTTCTTTCTTAACCAAGATAGCATAAACAACCAAATGAATAATATGAACCACATTTTTTATTTATTTATAATTCCCTATGGAATTTATTCACAATTATTCACATATTACATACTTTAATTCTCAATATAACTCAGAAAATTGGGAATTAATATATGCAATTTAAAAGTACAAAGACTGGTCCAGTTAAAGTTCATGAAAAAAATTTTAATCCAGGGAAATGTAAGAGAAATGACAGGCATTCAAATCCAGGTTTATGTGTGCAACCATCCCTTGAGACTTGGTGTATTTCCTTCATCAGCACTCCTGAGCCTCCTGAGCTTCATTGTTTCCCACTACACCAATCCCTGCCCCTCATGCCAACTGACCATTGACTTGTACAGTTCCATCACAGCCTGTCAAATTGGTTTGAATTGTTCAAACCAATTTCCATATGACTCCATATTTCAATATTTCTTATCCATATTCTCTATAATACCTGACTGTTTCAACTCAGGAAAATTTATTATGAACTCTTTTTAACCCTTCTAATACAGTAAAATATCTGCTTCCCAGGTTCTTACAAATAGCAACATAGTTTCATATTTATTTAAAGATCCTAAGATACCTTATCTTCATAACTTAAGTATTTCAATAAAAATAATTGTGCAGTATTTTCACTCACTTTTCTCCTTATCTGCTGTTTTAAAATGAACTGAGCCATCCATTTCTAGGACTCTAGTCTTCATTCTCTCTCCTCTTGCACTGATGCCATTTCCCATTAAATGCTTTTTTCCCACTCTTTTCCATATGTATTTGAACTTAAATAAATGGTTAGGTTTCCCTGTTCAAAATATTTATTCTGAAAATCTGATCCATTAATTAAGCTTCTTGTACTTCTCAACTCTGTGGTGTGTTATAAGGATTTCCACCCTTGGTGCCACATTTCTACCCTACTTTGACTCGTTCTTACAGTGCTTTAGTCTTTCATTTCATTAAAGGTATATGGGTGGAGGGGCCAAAGTTTACTTTCTCAATAATGATGTCCAAATTGTGTTTTTTTATGATCTTCCAAGGTTTGTAATTTAGAATTCTATCCTTCCACCTTCTCCTCTGTCCCTTTTCTACTCTATCTACTCCATTATTCTGCTCTCATCTAACTTTCCACTACTGTATCACTGTCTTCTCCTCTTCTTTAAAAACTTAATTATTGCTTCCTCCTTATCCTTTACACAGATTGCAATCATTATATGTAATAATTCTGGCAAGTCAGTAAGAAATACAATATATTATATTTCTTAAATAAACTTCCCTGTATAATTTAATGATGTAATATACTACTTTCTGACTTTTGGTAACATATCACTTGCAATAATCTCTTTTCAAAACATCTCATACTACTTAAAAATGATTGAACTTGTTTATGTTTTGGATCTTCACCAGTTTATTATAAAATACATTAGTTCAATAAGTAAGTTATTGGACTAAGATCAACTTAGATATAATATATGGCATCATAGAAATCCATGGGAAGAGGTCTCCAAGAAATATCTCCAATAACAACCACCAGACTAATTTAATATTATTAAAACATTTCAGAATTAAAGTCTCTGAAAATATTTCAAACCTCCTTAAAACACATTCATTTGGGAATAGGTACTGAAGACTGGTTGTACTTCTGCTTACCATCTGTTTCAATTTGTACTACTTGAACTTTCTAACTACAGCTATTTTATTACCATAGATATCTATTTCAGTATTTTACAATATAAAAATTCCTGGGAATGATGAGCTTGCCTGAAACAGATGGGTTGTTTGATTTGTTGATTCAGGCAGTCATTAAATTCACCACAATCGTCAGAGTTCTAGAAATTACGCTAAATGACTACTAGTATCCTTACTTGCCAATTTTGAGAAGGAGATAATTTTGGAAATGAGTAATTACTTAATGTTATGAAGTAGAATAACATGAAATGTGATGCCCTCTGTGATGTATAAAATATTGTTTCACCATAAATCTTGAACATATTTCAGAAGTTGAGTAAGTTATGACAGAAAGATATAGTTTCTGGCAACATGTTTAATTATCAGTCCACTACTACCATATTATAGAAATGGAACAGGATTTCACAGTTTGAACACAAAGTAGAACACTACTTCACAATCACCAGTTTTAGGTTTGTTGATTGAAATCACATTTGTCAAAGTAGCTAAGGTAAAAATTCTTGGAATTCAGAGAAAGATATGTTTTTGCCTCAATTCTGCTATTTTCTTGCTTTGTAGCTCTGAGTACGTCTTGAGCACCTTTGAAACATGGTTTTCATATTTTTAGAATTTGTAACAATGTCTACCTTATTAATATAATATTAACAAATTATTGAAATTAAGGATAGACTCAAAATAGTAGCTACATTGAAGAAAATTAAGAAATATGAATCGCTGACAAAAGCATTAAGCACGTGATCCCTTCAGTACTTAGGTTTTTCCATCTTATGCTCATAGCCCTATCATTTTTAAACAAAGAAATGGAAGAAAAATCCAGTGTTCTGCCTTTGTTAATGGAACTTTCTGTTAAAGAGAATATGAGAAAAAATAAAAGTTATGAATTTATTTGAATAGAAACTGTAAAACTGAAACCATTTACTTCCCATAGACTGACAGCAGCAGGGGGATACCCTGCACAATAAAGTGTTCCTGGGATAAGTAGACTATTGCATGGTTTTCTCATCACTCTAAGTAAAACAGCAAGTTACTTATTGCTTTTTCTGCAAAGACATAAAGAATATATTTCCATTCTGAATAGTCAGAAGATATATTTTGGTCATTAATGTAGGTATTCATGACTTTTTTCATCCATCCATCCTTTTAAATTATCATATTTATAATTAACTCTGTATTTTAAGTTTTAATTATATGCAGAAAATTGAGTGTAAACTGTGTGCATGATTCAGTGATAAATGCCTATATATTAAGGAATCTTTAGAATTACTCCTGCAATATAAGGTATTGCACATATATTTTATATTTATGACAGGGACTCATTTATTTGGCTTGAATATATAATGCACCTGAATATATAATACAGAGGTTGGCCAAGCAAAGATAATAGGCAGACAGGTATAAGTATTAACTAAACAGCAATAATATACACAAATCATTATTTCCAGTTTTTAAGATAAAACACAATTCACTAACAGTAAATCTATTTGTATAATTTAAACATTTTGCACACTGAAACCATGGGCAATGAGCAGAGCTGCTCCTATCCCTACCTATTTTGCTTGCATTGGCTTCAACTGGTGCTGTGTTATCCATTCACTTTGCATCTCCATTAATAGTTATCAGTTTTGCTGGAATGAGTTTTCAATATGATGAATATAAAAGGTATTGCTCTTATTTTGTGAGTACCTTCCTTATCTATGTTTTCTATTCTAATTTAATTACAGCCTCACTCTCAAAAAAAGTGAGCAGTTCAGGAGTGATGTGGGGGAGATTCATGGAAAGAAGTGAAGAGAAGGAAAAGATATTAATAACATTAAACACAAATAAGTTAATGTTTTCTTATGCAAAAAGGCAATTCTGCATTTCTGGCATCGTCCAATCCTATTTTAGGTTCAGGGAAAGATGAGAGGCATATATAATTGAAATGACTGAAACTGAGGTAAGAAACATTTTATTTATAATGATAGCCTCAGCTCAGGTTTAGTTTAAAAAGTGTGTACACAATGATACTAGAGAAAACCCCAGGGAACATAGGCTTTGGCATCAATAATAGCCGGTGCCCAGGGAAAATGCCAAAGAGATAACTGGTTCCAGTTAGTAAGGAAAGAAGTCCCAATTAGAAACTGTATAAAACAACTTTTGTATATCAAGAAATATTAATATTTCTGAAGCTGTGAATATAGTATGGATCTTAGTGAACAAGGAACAGAAGAGAGGCCAAGATCCCAGCCTCTGTTAGAGGCCTGGAAACCAGATTTTTCTCTCCTCCTCATGATTTAACTTGGAGGCATGGGGTGTTTTTTACTCTCACTGTTGAGGCCAACTCATGGTGTTTGTTTAATGGACAAATAGCCTATATGGAATTGTCCAAATGTTTACATCAAGGGATCAAGTGTCATTTAGCATCTTGGGGTCAAAGGCCAGCACAGTGATCTCTGAACTCTGTGGCCATGGTACACCATTTCTTGTGCCTCAGTTCTTTATCTGTTAACATGTTAGTATCAGAGTCCACCCTCTGGAACTTCTTGAGAGTGTGACACCTGGAATTAGAAACATTTGGTGTAGTGCCTGGTACATGGTGCATATTAAGAAGTGCTATGATATCTGTCCTTTAATTTTCATAGTAATGGTTGAGTATATCTGTCAAATCCTGTCAGGAAAGTACAACCGATTCCATGGTTCTTAGAAGTACTACTTGCCTTGCTGTCATTGACTTCCAGTTTAAATCAACTATGCTCAGACAGCAAACTCATTATAATTTTAAACCATTAAAATATGTTGATTTTTATCCCAGCATATGGTATATTTTGAAACATGCCCAAAAGGCACTTGAAAGAATATGTATTCTATAAACTGAGACATTAATCTACATATGTGTTTACTAGAAAAATTTAGTCAAATATATACTTCAAGTTCTTTATACCTTAACTGAAGTTTATTTCATTTATATTATGCTGACTAAATTGTATTTATGTCTACAATTATAATTTTGGATGGTTTAAAATTCTTCTTTGAGTTATGCCATTTTATGCAGTATATGTTTAGATGCTATGACCATAGGTGCATACAACTTTGGAATTAATATGTCTTTCTATTAAATAGAGTTTCACAACTTCTGGAGCCCATATATTTATCCTCTCAGTATTCTTCATTCCTCCTTGCACCTACTGCAGCCTGAAAACTTCTGGGTTTTTTTTTAGAAAAGTTTTAAATTATAAAAAACTTAATCAAAAGTATAGGAAATTTGGGGATTGAGGGAAGATGGAGATGGGCTAACAGGCAGAACTGAATGCTGTCACAAAAATAATGGAGAAAGAGCCAAAAGCAGTCTGGGGAACCTGCTTTGGGGTCAGCAGACAAGGACAGTGTTACACAGCTCACAAAGAGGTTGAGGGACAGTGAGATGAAGAAGCTCAAACAACAAACATGAGTTACCAAGCCCCCACAGCAGCCAGGAAGGGCTCCCCTCTCCTACCCTCAAGATTTTAAGCTGGAGTAAAACCCCTGACTCATTGCAGCTGGTCAAGAAGGGAACAGACATCTTCCTCCATGACAGCTGTTTCAAGGGAAAATGGAGGGGAAGTCAGGATGCATTTCTTGAGTGAATTCAACCAGCAGAGCCCACTTTGAAACTCCCATCTGAAGATTCAACACAGAACACAGGAAAGCCAAGTAAAACACCTCTGTGTAAAGGTTCACTGAAAATTGCATGGAAAAAAACTATTCTTAGCACTCTCTGTAATCCTATCCTGGGAGAAAATTTTGCAACACCCAGTGAGTCCTTGGTCTGATTATGATTAATTAAGCTGAGCCATTTTAAAGGCTTAGAATAAGTTGAATCAAATATCAAAGAAGAGCTGGGAAGAAAAAAATACAATAAGTGAGAAAGAAAAGGTCATCAGAATATATTCACCAACATATTCAGATGCCTAGACATGAGTAAAAAATTACAAGTCATACCAGGCAACAGGAAGAAATGCCACAGTGAATATGACTAACCAAATCCTGAAGAGATACAGGATTTAAGACAATTAATCAGTGATAATCACACAACTATCCTAAATCAATTCAAAGAATTTAAAGAAAATATGACTAAAGAAATAAAGGATATTAAGAAAACACTGGGAAAGCATAAAGAACAATTTAAAAGTCTGCAGAGAAAACTAACAGACCTTATGGGAATGAAAGACATGATAGATGAGATTAAAAACACATTCAAGAGTGCCAGGAAGATGGCATTGTGGTAGGTGGGCACTCCCCAGATGTCTTGCAAAAAAATGGCTAAGGGGCAAAATCCTACCTCAGTGATCTATTTTGGGAACGCACAGAGCAGGAGGCTTCAGGGCACTGGTCTGGAGGGAATTGGACAAAGAAATAGAGACCCCAAAGGAAAACGGTGAGTTGCTCCCCCTATGGCTGTAAATGGTGGGTGGCTAAGCCCCACCCTCAAGGCAAATAGACTCCATGGACCCCCTGACTCTCACCAGCCAGTGAATGTGAGGGAGCATTTTCTGGGAGGAGGAGGGCTCTGGTGAAAGGTGGGGACTGTTTTCCTTTCCATGGGTTTAGACACCTGAGCCTCTTTGAAACTTGGGGAGGATACCAGCCAGCACTGAGGTGATCCTGGGGAGATGGAAGAGAGGAATCTGCTTAGGCAGTCTGTCACATCCAGCCACCCTGTGAGAGAAGAACTTGGGAAGGGAAGGGGCAGAGACAGGCAACTAACTAGTCTGGAAGTTGCAAACTATTAAAATTCCAACTCCCTTAAGGGAAATGGGCAGTAGGAAGAGCTCAATAAGCTTTCAAAAGCTTATTTAGAGTTCCCTGTGAGGAAGAGAGGTCTGGAAGAGGGTCAAGAATGATTTCTTTATGGTGAGTTTGGTCAGCTGAGATCCCTCTGAATCTCAGAAGGGTTCCCGACCTGACTAAAAGAGGGGAGGGTGGATCCACCTAGATAGGCTGTTATGTCCAGCCACCCTGGAAAAGAAAGCAATTAGAATAGAGGGGACAGGAACCGAGAGGCACCTAATCAGCAACCTTCTGGCAAACTGCTAAGATTCTAACCTGCCTCAGTGAAAGTAGGCAGATAGCATTCTGAAAGGCTAACTAACCTAAGGAGAAAGTTTAGCTCAGTAGAGGAATTCCTGCCTTGAATATATGAGGTCCCAGGTTTGAGTCCTGGCTTTTCTTAGAGAAGTGATTCACAAGAGTAGGAGATATCCAGCTGATACTTTATGACAGGGAACATATAGACATTCCTTTTGTATTAGCTTTTTGTGGATCTTTTATTTTTCTTAATAAAGTTTCCTGTTTTAAATTTTACTTACTTTACTCACTAAAACCCAGTTAAAAACCTGTAGAGTGGAGGATACAGAGTGATTGATAGTGGCAGTCTAAGAAGCTCCTTAGAGACATAAGAGAGAAGGCTGTTTTTTCTTGGGTTTTTGTTTGTTTGTTGTTCTTTTATTTTTTTCTTCTCTTTCTTTTTTAAAAAATTAGATTCTGTTGTCTTGTTTCTTGTTTGTTGTGTTTTGCCTTCCTTTGTTTCCTTTTATTTTTTCATTTACCGATTTTATCTACCTAAAATATTCCTTTCCATTCCTACATCTTTCAATTTTCTTTCTTCTGTTGTTCTTTCACTCCACCTCTTTATGTCTGGTCTTTAATTTTTCTTGTTTTTATTTCTCTCTCCTTTTTTCTCTGTTTTCTTTCTTTTTTAACTTTTTAATATTTTTCTCTTTTATTTTCTCTTTCCCTCTCTTTTCATCACTCTGGCCTTTTAATTCATTTTATATATTTTTTCTATATTCTGTTTCTCATTTCATTTTTTCTGTTCCACTATTATATTCTTATTCCTCTTCACTTCTTACTCAAGTTCATTATTCATTTTCCAAGGTTTTATATGGTTGCTTTTCTAACATTTACTATTATTATTCCTATTATCCTTTTTCTCTTTTTACATTTTCCCCTTTCTATGGTCCTAGTTTGTTTTCTCAAGGGAACATATACAACAGGAAGGAATTGCAATAAGAGAAATGAAATGTCAAAGTGAAAACTTCCCCCACACACCAAAATAACAACAAAATAAAACCCTAGCATAGAAAGGGAAGTTAATTATCTGAATAAACCCACCAAGATAAACTGATGCCTAGACACCAACAAAAAATTACAACCCATACTAAAGACATGACCCAGTCCAGTGAACAAACTAAAGAACAGGGGGAGATGCAGAACATGGAACAACTAATCAGAGATATCCTAATAAATAACATGAATCAACTTAATGAAGTGAAGGAAGAGATTAAGGATCTTGAGAAGACATTGAGAGAACACACTAAAGAAATGGTAGACATAATAAAGAGATAACAGATATTATGGTAATGAATAGCAAAGTGCAAGAAATAAAAAATACACTGGAAGCCCATAACAGCAGATTTGAACAGGCAGAGGAAAGAATCAGTGATGTGGAAGAGAGTACAGCTGAAACCAAACAGTAGAACAGATAAATGAAAAGATACAAAAAGTACAAAAGGGACTTAGGGATTTGAATGACAACTCAAAATGCACAACATATGCATTGTAGACCTCGCAGAGGGAGAAGAAAAAGGAAGGCATTTTGGAGGAAATAATGGCTAAAATTTCCCAGCCTTATTGAGGGACATGGATGGGCATATACAAAAAGTGCAGCAAACCCAAATAATATGTATTTTAACAAGCCATCTCCAGGATATATACTTGTCAATTTGTCCAATGCTTAGGACAAAGAGAGAACATTGAAAGTAGCAAGGGAAAAGAGATTCATCACATAGAAGGGAAGCTCGATAAGAAATAGATGCTGATTTCTCAGCTGAAACCATGAAGGCAAGAAGGCAGTGGTATGACAAAGTTAAGGTCTTAAAAGAAAAAAACAAACTTCCAGCCAACAATTCTCTATCCAGCAAAGCTGACATTCAAAAATGAGGGAGAGTTCAAAATATGAATATATAAACCTCCCCATTAAGAAATAATAAAAGTAGTTCTGCCTATCAAAAGGAAAATAACCAAAGAGAGAGTGTTGGAAGACAGTGTAAGAATAACTAAAAAGATACAAAGAGAAATAAAAACAACATATGACATACATAAACTCAAAGAAAATATGGCTAATATAAGTAATTCCTTGACAGTAATAACACTGAATGTTAATGGATTAAATTCTCTAGGCAAAAGACACAGATTGGCAGAATGGTAATGAAATATGATCCATCTATATGCTGTATACAAGAAACCCACCTTAGACCCAGGAATTCAAGGAGGCTGAGAGTGAATGGCTGGAAAATAATTTAACAAGCAATGATGAAAAAAGGGTGGGAGTACCTATACTCATATTGGACAAAATAGACTTTAAATGTAAAACTATTTTAAGAGACAAAATGGACATTAAGTATTAGTAAAAGTGGTAATCGTTCAAAAAGAAAAAACAATCATAAACATTTATGTACCTAATCGGGGCACCTCAAAACACATGAGGCAAACACTGGGAAAACTAAGTGGAGAAATAAATGTCTCTACAATTATAGTTGGAGATTTTAATACACCATTGTCACCATTAGACAGAACATCTTAATGCAGAATCAATAAAGAAAAAAAGAATTTGAATAATACATTAGAGAATCTGGACCTAAGAGACATATACAGAACACTACAACCAAATAGAGCAGGATATACTTTCTTCTCGAGTGCACATGGATCATTCTCCAAGATAGAC
>JAQZBX010008318.1:0-21161 GCA_029593785.1 Cabassous unicinctus
TATAGGTGGTTCCTTATTTCCAACAACAAAAAATGTCAGTGTTTTCATAGTAAAATCTACACTGGATATCTTGACCTTTCCTTTGAAATTTTAAGGGCTAATTTTGTTTTTAGGTAAGAATTTCAAGAAATGTTAAACAAAGTACTATTGCATATAACTTTCTTAGTTATCCTCTAGAACATACGTCAAGAAGTATTTACTCATTGAGTTTTCACTAGTACACTTTCTACATAATTTTTGCATCATTATATTTTCAATCTTTTGAGTCTGGACTATCTATCAAACTCAGAAATCTTCATTTTGCATTTCTGCAAACCAGCAAACTAAAACAAGCATATTCTTCAACATAAATCATACAATAAAATGGATATATTTATATATGTTAATGTTCTTGACACATATCATGCTCTTTCGGTGAATTCAACATTACTCATTTTAAAGAAACACATGAGTTTACACATATATACCTGAGATGAGATGACAAGTGCATCCACTTTGGCATGAATATTTCTTTTACATTATTTAAAGAGACTTTACAAAATCCATTCTTCTATTTCTTACTTCACTAGTGAAATTAAGGATCTACTCCTCAGAGAGATTCATGTATATGCTAAATCTTATGAATCAGTCTACCTCTGTATTACATAAATACTGTTATTCTTCAGGAAGTACCTGTATGGATCATTTCTCTGACACATCTTGGGGAATTAGTAATTGCCTCCTCCAGAGGCCAGTTTTACTTCAAATCCTGATTGGTCAGGATTCTTTGACTATGCACTTGAGATTATTTAAATTTGAAATAGTGTTTATTAGCAGTAAACTTAATAAAGAAGTGTTGAATATAAGGAATAAGAAACATTGGAAAATGGTTTCTACATCATTGTAGACTCAATGCATTTTCAGTTTTATGTCTGATTATAACTATGAGGTATCCCATTATAATATATCCAAGACATCATGCAACCCCTGATAAATCATATTTTCTTATATTTTAGACTAATATTATGGAATGAGAAAATTCATATAATATTTGTATTAGTCAGCCAAAGGGGTGCTAATGTGAAATACCAAAATGGGTTGGTCTTTACAAAAGCTATTTATATGGGGTAGAAGTTCACAGATACAAGGCCATAAAGCATTAAGTTTTTTCTCTCACCACAGTCCATTGCCATGTGTTAGAGCAAGACAGCTGCCAGCGTTTGCCTGGGTTCAGGCATCTGGGGTTCCTCTCTTCCCGGGGCTGCATTTCTCTCTGGGCTTAGCTCCTGTTTCGTCCACAAGGACAGCTTTACACGATCAGGTGAACAGCTTGCTTCTCTACTCTTGGGGCCTTCTTTCCAACAACAAAACTGCTTCTCAAAAGACTGCTTTAACTCTGTTCTTTGCCTTGCCTTTTATATTCAATTCCCCACCCACCAAAGGGTTGGGCTCAGCACCCTAATCATAACTTAATCAGGCCCAGATTATCAGATCAGTTTACAAGAATGATCCATTTATATTTTTGGAATTCATAATTACATTAAATTGGCCAATGGCCACACTCCACCCTCTGAATTCCAAAAATACATGACAATATTCAAAAAACCTTAAATCAGTAACAATTCAACTACAAAATCATATCATAATAATTTTAAAGAAATACAGTTTATCTGGAGGCAAAGTCCCATCTGCTATAGACCTCTGAAACTTACAAAACCATTTAACTGCTTTGAATAAACAAATGGAAAGAAAAAGGATAAACATTTTCATTATCATAAGGAGAAATTGGGATGTTAGACATGAGGCATGGATCCTTTACAGTTCAGTAAAACTGCAGGGCATCCTCCATTCGATTTCAAAGCCTGAGAGTCATTCTTAAGATGATGGTTTCTTCTCCTTGGGGCCACATGGGAACCCACCCTTTCCACAGGCTTTCCCAATGGCTATTTTCTTGGTTCCACCCTCATCAAGCATCTGGGTATTGACCAAGATAAAGACCTTACCCTCCAAGAATTTTGGGGTTATTGCCACACCTTACCCAATTTTGGGTTAGAGTCTTAGCCCCCCTAGTAGAGTGAGGTGAAGACAACATTTCCCCTAACCTTTGGCATACAGGTTCAACCCTCTCAGAGCAACGAGTTGACCACCTGGCCTTCTCTAACATTTGGCATACAGGTTCAACCTTCTCAGAGCAATGGGTTGACCACCTGGGCTTCTCTAATCCATGTGGGACAGGTACACCCCTCTCAAACTTATGGGTGTTGGCCTTAACCGCCCTAATCTTTGAGGAATGTGCCTGACCCTCCCTGCACCCTGGGGTGGCAAAACTCTCCCAGAAATTTGGGTGGGGTCATCCACCCTCTTCAACTGCTGGGGAAAACTCACCCTCTCTGCACCATGGGGCATCAAACTTTCTCAGAACATCAGGTGGGAACATCCACCTTCTTCAAGTGCAGGGGCAAACTCACCTTCTCTGTACACATGGGTGGGGCTCCTCTCTTGGCCCAAGGAGATGTCTTAAGTCCAGATCTCTGCTTCCATGGTTTTCTTCTTAAAGCTGATTCTCCTTCAATCTCTCCTTTCCATGTTCTCTTTTGTCCAAGCTGACAGTGGTTTTGTTCACACAGCTCTCTCAAAATTTTTGTTGGTTTAGCATTCAGGAAGCAGGGGTCCAAGCCATCAGACAGTAAGACTTTCCACAAGTCTTTCTGATGTAACTGCATCTTCAATTCTGAGTTCCAAGTTCCAAGTTTAGTAAAGTATTCAAATAGGACATTTTCATCTGGGATTTTGATTTCCAAAAACTTGGAAGTTCCAGAATCAGTTTCTGTTTTCTTTGTGTCCTAAAGTTCAGTCCTTAGTGTTTTTCTCTCACCTAGTATTTTTTTTTAAAGATTTATTTATTTATTTATTTATTTATTTATTTATTTATCGCCCCCTTGTTGCTTGTGTTTTACTGTGTCCATTTGCTATGTGTTTCTTCCATGTCTGCTTATCTCCGCCTTGCTGTGATGTCCTGCTGCATCAGCCCACCACCTTGCATGGGCCGGCCTGCTCTCACAAGGAGGCCCCGGGAAGCAAATCCAAGGCCTCCTGCATGGTAAACGGGGCTCTATCAATTGAGCCACACCCGCTTCCTGCTGTGAGGTCTTGCTGCATCAGCCTACAGCAGGAGTTAATCTTGTTAAGTTCTCTGCAACTTTAAAACATGGATTGGCTTTCCTCCAGTTTCCAATAAAAGTTTCATCATTTACTTCTAAGGCATCATAGAAAGTCTCTTTAGTGTCTATATTACTATCAATAGTCTCTTCAAAGTGGTCTAGGCCTTTTCCATCAAGCATTTCACAATTCCTCCAAAAAATATCCCTTAACTTTTTATAAAACCATTCCAACATTTTGGTAATTACAAAAGCACTTCCCCACTCCTAGGTACAAAATTCTGCATTCGTCAGCCAAAGGGGTGCTAATGTGAAATACCAAAAATGGGTTGGTTTACAAAAGGTATTTATTTGTGGTAGAATTCCACAGATACCAGGCCATAAAGCGTTATGTTTCTTCTCTCACCACAGTCCATTGCCACGTGTTAGATCAAGACAGCTGCCGTCATTTGCCAGGGTTCAGGCTTCTGGGGTTCTTCTCTTCCCTGGACTGCATTTCTCTCCCGGCTTAGCTCTTGTATCCTCCACAAGGACAGCTCTATATGATCAGGCAAATGGCTTGCTTCTCTTCTCCTGTGGCCTTCTTTCCAACATCAAAACTGCTTCTCAAAAGACTGCTTCAACTCTGTTCTTTTCCTTGCCTTTTATATTCGATTCCCCACCCACCAAGTGGTGGGGCTCAACACCCTAATCATAACTTAATCCTGCCCAGATTATCAGATCAATTTACAACCATGGTCCAATTATATTTTTGGAATTTATAATTACATTAAATTGACCAACGGCCACAATATTGAAAAGCAATAATCACAAGAAAAGGAAATAGTAATTGATCAGTAACTACTAAATGAAAGAAAAATAAATTTTAGAAGGAATTTTAGAAGGAAATCAAGTAAAAGAAAAAGATGTGTGGCACCGAGAATTCTCTTTACTAACCACAAGATATTGAGTGTAATCTTTGCATAAGGAATTTATCCCTGTGTTAGGTGACCATCAAAATGTGAGAAACTACAACTCAGAAATTTTAGGAAATTAGCCAATTTGTCTTTATTCTGAAAATTTTTATTAATAGCTGTCAATTTGAAAAGAATCATTATATTGGGGAAGCTAAAAAAACTCTGTGGATTTTCTAGGAAATGAGATCAAAATAAAAGTGTTTTGTAACCCTGCAGGATATCAACATAATCAGTGAAATTCAGAATTGAAAGATTTATTACTAGAAAGGAGACAAATCTATAAAAGGAGAAATCACTCAACTCAGTAAAGGACATTTTGGTTTTAACAGATACAGTAACCCACAATAGTTGTTTCACCGAGCCCCAGCAAATCTTTTTTTGGTTTAATTTACCTATTTTAGCCAATTTATAATTATTCTGAAAATTCATATTAACAAGTGCCAATCTGGAGAAAATCAGAACCTTGCACATGTTGAGAAGCTCAGGGACATCTAGGAAATAGCGGCTCAAAAACTAATTCTCCACGGGTGGGTGGCTGGGGAGGGGAGGGGACCCTGCGGGGCTGTTTGGCAGAAACAACCTGGGCAGGGGAGCAGAGCAGACTCCTGGAGCTGGGGCCAGGGCTTCCCCCACTTTGGTGAAGCCGCGGAGTGCCTCATCTTCCAGCGGCCGCCAGAGTTTGTGGTGATTGTTGCTGCCATCGCTCCAGCTACCATCTCTTCCTCCTCCTGTGCTGCCATCACCTCCTCTTCCTCCTCCCGCTTGGCTGGGATGATTTCCTCCCCACTGCCGCCTCATCCTGGGCTGGGCTTAAGGTGCCTCATCCTCTAGCTGAGCCCCTCTTTCAGCTGCCATCACTGCCTACTCATTCATCCTTCTGCACAATAGGCTCCAAGATGTTCAACTAGGTGGTCTGCCAGGAATTCAGTCACACCGGGAGCTGGTACACAGATTCAGGACCTCAGCTGAATGCACAACTGAATGATTGCCTTTCACAAGTAGAGTCTACAAAAAGACCTGCTAGAGCCATTATTGCTCCCTATCCAGGATATACCTACTGTTGATCTTGTGCTGCTCAAGCTTATAAACAAGTGGATCCATCTATTACACAGAGAATTTTCATCCTTGGGCCTTCCCTTCATGTGCCCCTCTCTCGATGTGCACTTTTGAGTGTGGATATATATAGGACACCTATGTATGGCCTTCATATTGACCAAAAGATTTACAGAGAATTATGGAAGACAGGAATGTTTGACTGTGTGTCTCTGCAGACAGATGAAGATGAACACAGTATTGAAATGCATTTGTCTTATACAGCTAAAGTCACGGAAAGGTCAAAGTTTCCGTTACAGTTAATATGATGAATCCCAGGGGGAGATTTATAGATTCATTGAACATCTAGATAAAATGTGTATGAGTATTATAGAAAAATTGTTCTCCGTATCTTTTAGCAATTACTTGAAGAAATGCCATAATACAATATGTGGAAAACTATTATTAAATGCTGTTCAGAGCTCCAGAAGAATGGAATGAATATGAGCTTTTCCTTTCTGAATCATTCCCACACAAGCCTGTGTAGAAACTGGAAAGACAGTTCAGTGAGTTATGCAGCTGGAGGACTCATGGTCCACTGAAATTCTAAATCCTCAGGGCTGCCACATGAACATAATCATACACTGTCTGGATCCCAGCCCAAAGATACTGTTCCTGGTTTGGGGGATTGTGAACCCTCAAATTAACAGAACTTTTTTCTCTTCTTTTCTAGTGGGTATATTCTTTTCTTAATTTTATCTCATTAAAAAAATGCTTATTGTTTAAGGCAGTGGAAGGGATGCCAGGATCAAAATATTTTCTTCAAAAAAGGTGACAGTGTAAAGGCCTAGTTGTGGCAGAAAGATTTTTGAAAGTAACCTGTAAAGAATTTACCATATCCTAATTTTCACTTTTTGCAGACTTGTGCCCATATATTCCTCTTTCAGAATAGTTTTGCAAATTGTACACAAAGAAGGGAGGTAGTTTTTTAATAAAGAAATTGCATTTATAAATTATTTGTATTAGATTCTAATAAATCTCCAGTTATAGACAATTGCTACCCATGTTTTTCAACAGATTCCTTCTATTTTACTTGCTAATAAAGGGCTACACAACTCAAAAAAAAAAAAAAAGCCTCTACGCACCCCTCCAGGATGTCCATACGGTTAACAAAAGTCAACAGGCAAACTTTGTTGAATGTAGATAAGAATTCAAACCTATGGAGGGATAAGCCCCAAGAATTCAAATCTATGGAAGGATAACTCTTTAAAGGAAAACTGTGGCTGCACAGAGACAGGTAAACTTAGCAGTGGTTTCACAGAGGCCAAGCAGAGTTTTACCTGCTTTCATTACTCCATATTCTTAGTCTCTGTATTTTGTTATTTTAGGCAACAATAAGAACTCTAAATTATTGATCAGCTTGATGGAGACAGAAATCTGTCCCTGAATGTTTTAGTGTGCCAGAAGCTGTGAAAAGCAATATAACAGGAATGGGTTGGCTTTATAATAGGGTCTATTGCCTTGAAGCTTATAGTTCTGAACCTGAGAAAAGTGCCCAAATCAAGGCTTCATCAAGGTCTCTCTTCCTGAAGACCAGCTGCAGGCAATCCTGGATTCCTTTGTCATGTGTTTAGGCACATGGTGGGAGTATCTGCTTGTCTCAGCCTTCTCCTCCAGGTGCCATTAATTTCAGCTTCTGGCTGCTCCATCTTTTGCTTTGTCTCTCAGTTTCTTTGGGATCCTCTCCAGCTCCTGTGTCTTCTTTCTCACTTTCATTTCTGTTTCTCTCTGTATCATTGCATTTATAAAGGTCTGCAGTAAGAAGATTAAGACCCACCGTGGTTCATGCCTTATTAAAGTAATCTAACCAAAGGCCCTTAACTGAAGTGATCTAATCAAAAGTTCTCACCTCCAGTAACTTCAAACTCACAGGAATGGGTTATCTATAAGGACATACTGTTTCCTTAGGTCCACAAAACCTCAAACTACCACACTGACAAAGCAAAGATAATGCAGAGTATGTTAAAATACATAGGAAGGCCTGGGCAGATTTATCAACTTGGGATGAGGGTAAGTCAATGGCCAGTAATCCAATAAATCACTAATATTTTTAATTCATGGAAATATAGAATTTAAAAGAAGATAATGGCAGGCAAAATACATTCAAGATATAATTCCTTAGATTCATTCCAATTTTGAAAATATAATTAAATAGAATTTATATTATAATTCTATGGGACTTATATTAATGTAGTTTGTTTATATTAGAAATTACTATATTAGAAATTATAACTGATAGACATATATACTTATTAAAATTATTAAAACTAATAAATACCTTATATATTAATTTAAAAAACCCTCATTTATGAACAAATATATTATTTCCCAAATCCAAAATTAAATCAGTCAGAAGAAAGATATAATTATGCATGTCTGATTATTTCTTTAATCCAGGCTTAGTTGGAGATAGCTGAAAGCTAATATATATATTGCTTCATTCATTCTGTTGAAAGATGTTTTGTTTAAATTATATAAGAAAGTGTGGCCTCAGAAAGATAAATTGTTAGAAAACAAAAGGAATGATTGATAAATACTTTCAGATCATCATTAATAGTGTTTTATACTCTATTTTACACTAAAATGAAACAATTGATGATTTCTTGAAAATAGTGGGGATTTTAATTCTGAAACCATATTAATGCACTTTTCATATTCAGTTACATTTAAATTCATTATTCTATTAAGCACTTTGATTTCTTTTTTTATCCATGAGTTACTTTGTAACTTCATGTATTAGTCATCTGGAAAATATTATTTCATTGAGTGATGCTGATATTCCAAATATCACATATTTCATTAAATAATACCAAAATAAATCACATTTATTAATACTACTAACAATTCTATCATATAGCTCTTTAAATTTTGGGAAGCTGTCAAGTTTAGATGGAAGACACAAATTTTTAAAAATTCTAATTTTCATGTGAAACTCAATTTTTATTATTAGCAATGAAAAATTGTGTGAATTGTTTTATTTTCATTCATTTTCCCTATGTGTAGTATATCAGTCCATCTGTCCCTATACCCCTACTTCATTCCTGATGCTATTTGTATTCATTACCTTTTATTCTTTATAAACTAGGTAAGAAGAAATCAATTTGGTTAACCTTTTAATAGAAACCATTTGGCTTTAATCATTTTTGTTTTATTACTCTTAAAATAGATTAATTTTATTTCTATTTTTTTAGTAATATTAAACTTTATTTTACAGAATTTTTAGTTTACATAAAAATTGCACTGAAAGTAGGGAATTCCCATAAACACCCACAGACATCTACACATAGTCTCCCCTATCGTTATCATCATATATTAATGCCATACATTTGTTACAATTGATGAATCAATATTGAAGCATTGTTACTAACCAAAGTATATAGTTTACATTATGGTTTAGACTTTGTGTTGTACAGTTCTTTTTCATATATCATTGATTTCTAATCTTTTCTTAATTGCTGTTGTGTTTCTAATTACTGGAGGGTCATTTTGCTCTTCTTATTCCAGTTTTCTGGAGTACAAAATGTAGGTCATTTGTCTTTAGATCCTTTTAGTTTTCCAGGATAAGCACTTACAATTTTAAACTTCTGTGGTTGGTTTTTATATACCAATATCTGTATAAGTTGTATTTTCACTATTTTTCAAATCCAAAATATTTTGAAATTTTACTTATTTCTTTTGGATCACAGATTGTTTAAATGTATGATGTGCAACTTCAAACATATTCATTGTTGTTAATCTAATTAATTCCTTTGTGGCCAGAGATGAGATTACATAATTAACTCCTGTATATTCATTTGAACTTGTTTAATGTTTCAGTATGTCACCCATATATTTTCAAAGGAAATGTTAATTGAACCCATAATTAAATGCTACTACACACCACAGGATTTTTTAAAATTTATATGCTAGACAACCCCAAATGATTTTGAGGATTTTGTTCAACCTAAGCTCTTATCCATTTCAGTTGCAATATTTGGTGACAAATGTTATAACATTCTGCAAAACAGTTCAGGAGTTTCTTACTAAATTAAAGTTTTCCCATCCTATGAACTATTGAGTCTATTTATAATGATGTACCCATGAGAACAGAATGCATTCCACAATAGGAAATTGGTACAAGTTGTAAACCCTTGAATACTCTAATAAAGAAAAAAATATGTAACAGAATATTTATAGGAGATTTATTCAATATAACTAAAAATGGTATTGGGGATGAGAATAATCAAACAGCACATACAAAATTGATCACCATCATTAGCGATTAGGGAAGTCAAAATCAAAACTACACATATACCATTTTACATCTCATAGAATGGCCATTATTTTAAAATGGAAAAAAAAAATCTACAAGTGCTGGAGAAGATCTTTAGAAATAGGAACACTCCTTCACTCTTGGTGGGAATGAAGAATGGTGCAGACTCTGTGGAAGACAGTTTGGCAGAAACTCAAGAAATTGAATATAGAATTGCTGTATGATCCAGCAACCCCATTACTCTGAATGTATTCAGAAGAACTGAAAGCAAGATGGTAAACTGACTTTTGTACACTGGTGTTCATAATAGCATTAGTCACAATTGCTAAAATATAGAAACAGCCCAAGTGCCTATCAACTGATGAATGGATATGAATAAATGTGGTAAATACATCAATGGAATACTCTTTAGCTGTAAGAAAAATGAAATTGGATTGCATATGTCAACAAGGATGGACCTTGAGGACATTACATTGAGTAAAAGAAGACAAACCCAAAGGACAAACATTGTATGGTCTCTCAAATATGAACTAAATATGATGAGTAAACTCACAGAGGTAAACTCTAGATTACAGGTTATTAAGAGGTAGAATGTGGGTTGAGAATGGCAGCTGATGGTTAATGTACATAGAATTTTTAATAAGGTTTTTCATATAAATCCAAATGAATAGAGTTGATGGTAACACATTATAGTAACTCTAACTAATGCTACTAATTTAGTCTTTTTTAAAGAATTCATCATATTATTATTTTAATGGTAAAATAATTATAAATAAAAATTTTAAAATAAAACTATTTTAAAGGAATAAAACATATTAAGCAGAAAATCTATGCAGACTTTATAATTCTGCAAGAAATACAAAAATCTAAAGTGCATTTCTTTGCAAAGCTCATAAATCTCTGCCAAATTCATCATTTTTCATTTGAGTGTTTGGTGTTAATGCACAATGTCATTAGACAATAAGTATGAGATAGTTATATTAGAAAATTGAGAAAACCTTGGTATTTTCCTGAAGTGTAATATGATTAAAAATATTGTTATCCTCAAGATTAAAGAACAGAGATACTTATCCTTTCATAATAGACCTCATATCCCAATTTATGTACTCGTTAATTGTTTAGTAAGTTATGTGATATTGTATTAAATATTGGGAAAACAGGCAATAAGTAGAGAAATACAATAATCTAGTATAATAAGGAATATAGTTGAAATACAGTTATGATTATCTAATACATACATTAATTTTGATAATCTTATGCATTTGTATGTTAACTGTCTATACAAAGGGAAAATAATCTTTAATAATTATTTATGTTTTTCAAATATCTGCTTTTTTTACTTCATTATTTTTTGTATTAATTCTGAATATTTAAATTATGTATTTACATATATTTAGAATAATAAAATTTAATCTCATGCTAATGTGAAGATCCAACTATTATAAAAGCATAAAGACAAATACCAACACTATATTCTCGAGATATGTGCTTATTGCCTCTATCTATCCATCTATCAGCTTTATCTACCTCTTCTAAGAATGAGTGTGTGTGTATGTATGATAAAGAGGTTTTAGAAATGGATTAATTTTAATTTTTTTCTGACTGGTGCAATATTTTTCTAATGAATAAGAAAAGTTTAATGGACAGAATTAGTGACGAATGCTTAAAATGTGGAACTCAAAAGATAAATATGGGTGAGACAAAATGACTGGAAGAAGTGTATTTGAAATGACTACATTTCATCCATCATTGAGAACATGTGACAGATATTCTAAACCCAAACAGCATCAGATATTGCCCTCAGGAAAAAAAGGAGGAAACACTAATTGTTTATTCAATTATTTTTCCTTTTTGAATGATTATGAGCATTTCTCAGTTAATATTTTTCAGAAATTCAGGTGATTTCTCTCTCGTTAAACTCAAGTCAATTCTTCCAGTTTATTGGTTCATTGAAAATATTCCAACAGATATGAATTCCTTCATTATAGCACAAATCACAGGAAACCCATAATCACAGCACAGTCCTCCTACAAAAGGAAATTATGCTTAGACCACTAGGTTTATGAATATACAAATGGAGCACATCTACACATTTCATATAACAGTGAAAATTGATTTTACATGGAAGTGAAGTCAATTAAAAAGAACCCCAATTCAAAACAAATTATGATGTGTGAAAATAATATATATGTATATATGTATAAATGCATATATATGAAGAAAAGAATCCAATTAAAAAGGATTATAATAGTGAAACAATTAATCTTTCAGACTTTTCATAAATACTGGTTGGAATAATTCAAATGCAGTAAAGGAAATGCCAAGAAAATAAATGTAATATGTAAGGTCAGAAAGGGATTTAAAATAAGAAGCACAAATATTTGATGAATAACAGAATGTTCTGTACCATTAAGTCTGAAGGATTTTTTTATAACTACAAATAAATATGGATGCGCCAATTGCCTGAGACGATGTTGAATATTAAAATACTGATATATTGCTGGAGTGTGTGTATAAGTTGACACAACTTCTTTGGGAAATCATTTGACATTGTGTCAGTCAACTAAAATCTGATTAAGTTGCACTAAACAAAAATTTTAAGTATTGTTGCTGAGAGCAACGAAGATTATTTTCCATCAATAACACTTGCCTCTTGTGTTTAGGCTACGGCTTTGATCATAACAATCCATATTCTATGCCTAGGCTATTGGAGAGCCTCTGTATGGGATGTTGCAGGTTTTGAGGCAGAATAAATCATATTTTTTAAAGGTGTGCAGATATGTTAGCTTTTAAATCCATATCTTTTAGTTCTGCTTTCACTACCTTGGCCAAAGAACTTCAAGAGGTCAAGCCTGGACTTAATGATTTGGAACATTATAATCCTCTCCTAAAAGGGACTTTGCAGAGAAATCCATCTCACTAATCAGAAAGCAATCAGATCTTTTTTGAATCACAGTGAAAACCAAGAATTATTTGTTACATTTCAGGGCAGTGATTTTTACATATAAGCCAGAAGGAAAGATTTATGCAATGAAAAAAGAACATGATAAACATTTAGGATTCTGTTTTTGTTTGTTTTGCATTAGGACTATGTTTATAATTATGAGTTAGATTTGAAATTTGTTTTGGAAAATTATATTTCTTTCAGATTAACAATATATTAGCTAGTACACCCTGCTGAACAGAGTTTAATTTTAAGTTTTAAACTAGGTTCAACAAAGGGATCAATTACCATTGTTTTATTCATTTCCTGAGGTTATTGTAAAAAAATCTTGAAATATATTTGCATTCTATTTCTTAAATATATTTATTCTAATTTCAACAATATTGGTTCAACAGAAAGTGCAATATTCCTACAATCAATCAAATAATAATTGAGAACTCTATCACTTAAATTCTCCTCTTACATGGGTACTCAAGTGCAATGCATATATATCATTGGGTATTTAGTTCTGTAAATAATTCTATCCAATAAAGTAATCATATCCAATATTTAATGAACAAAACACATTCAGCCAAGTCTTAATCCATTTATCATTAACTATACTTTCAAAGGAAAACAATCCAGCTTTAAAAGTCCACATCCTAAGATCAAACATTTTCATGCATTTACCTTGAATAATTTCAAGTTATAAAGAAAAAATATTTATTTTAAAAATTTAGGCAAAAATGGCAGATTAAATTACATATCTCAGGGGAAAAAAAACTTGCTCTTAATGTTTATTCATTCTTGTGGCTGTAAACCCATTTTTAAGAGGACCTGTCAAAGATGCCTTTTTTAGTTAAGGTGTGTCCACTGAATCAGGATGGAGCTTATCTTGTTACTGGATACCTTAAAAGAGACAAAGTCATAGGAATGATGCATAAGCTGAAATTCAACTGGAATGGGGGAGAGAGAGGGGAGGACATTGACATGTGACCAGAAAGCCAGGGATCCACAAGATTGCTAGCTCATCAGCACACTACAAACACCTGGAAGAAGCAATCCTCCAAATTCTGAAAGCATTAGACTATAAATTCCCATTGTTAAGACAACCCACTGTCTGGTATTTGTCATGGCAGCTGGTGAATTAAGACACCATCATTTTCCTTAATAAAGTTGTTGATAATTCATGTAAATATGTCTGTTGTGCAGGAAAAATCAGATTTGCATGCAAAAGAATAAATGGTTACAGAGTTGCTCTTATAGGAACACTTAATATATGACAGAGGTCATGTGTGGTAGTTCAATGACAATAATATATACTTTTGAGTAAATTGTGCTTGCACAGTTGGGCAATCATATTGGATAAAATGAAATTTCACACCTACTTCTTACCCTACATACTCAACACCATATAGATTAAAGAAAAATATATGAAAGCCAAGACTATAATTAATTTAGAGACTAACAAAGAAATACTTCTTGAAGTTATCATGATAGATAAATATTTCTTAGACAAGAAATAAATTTATAAATACCATTGTTCACAATCCATTAATTCACAAGGGGATTTTGTGTTTATTGCTCTGACAAATACGAACTCTAAACTTCCTAGTATCTATGGGTGACTGGGTTAATGTTTATATTCTGGAACACAAAGATCAACTAAACCAGAGGGCATGACTATAACATGTCAATGTAGGGAAGAAATGGAAAATAAGGACTTACAGAGAAGTAAATGCTCTGGAGATGTCAGCAGTGTATCTTCCATCTTTTTTTAGAGGGGTACTTGAATATAAAAGGGGGCAATGATTTCTTTTGCCAAGGAACTGAAGACCAGCCTGGAAGAAATTATTTTCAAAAGAAATACAAATTGGTCTTCAATTTTTGAAATATTAAAATATCTGGATATATTTCAGTTATTGGAGGAATTTGAACACTTTTCAGATTGTATAAAGATTATTAGTTTAGGATGGTATGAGGCTCCTGACATTCATGCTCTAAATGTTTCTCTATTGAACAAGAGATACTGAGGTATAATGAAACTAGTGTGTCCATTTTACCAAATGAAGGATGAAAGCTGAAGTTAAATGCTCATAACTTCCTAAATGCTAAAAGATGTTTTTAGTTATGGAATCTAATATAAAAACACAGTCTTTATAGTAATCAAGGGATCCAATTATGAGATATAAATAAATAAAATGACATATTCTTTAATAATCACAATGCTCACTCAGGTTATGGGATCGATAAAATAGAATTATTTCCATCTTGAGAATGTTAGTTTTCCTAACATTGTGATGAGAAAAATTTTCATCACAATATGTAAGCAATAACTGATGTTGTACAGTGAAAATCTGATTCTATGTATTTCTATATCTCACTCCTGTCTAATTACTGATTCTTATTCTTCATCAAGCAAAAAGCATGAATGAATTGAGCATGACCTATATCTTCTCATCACTAGCTTCAAGGAGAGAACAAAATCTTCCCAAGAATGGTCTGTGTTGAGGACCAGGTTAATATAATCCACTTTTCAATGGTGGAAGCAACTGTTCTTGAGTTCTAATTTTAACACAAGTCTAAGTGATATATCCTCATCTTGTCTTCATCAGTAAGATATATCTTAGTTTTAATAACCTTATTACTCAGCCAAGACACATGTATGAGATTGAGTGCAAAGACTACACTTTAAAAGAATAGGTTGCTCTAACCTATAACATTCCATAGTTTCTTCCCTTGAGGCTGTACCCATTTCCTTGAAGTTCTCTTAAAAGTAAATTCCATTGTTAAGGCAGTGTCATAAAAGGAATGGTCTTCTCCAAATGATCTCATTGTTGAATATAGGTCAAAATCATCCTAAGCACATTCCAAAACATTTTGACAATGTGCAAAATATTTTCTCAAACAATGCAAAAATAACAAAAATTATTGAATTGAAAAACTAGGGCATAGAGATGCATACCTTATTATTACTCATGTTCATATATGTACATTATATATATATATAAATATGTGAATGATGTTTATGTTATATTTTATATATGTTCTTAGAGTTGAATCTATCCATGCAAAATATCTAAAGTGTTTTTACTCTGTTTGTATGTGCAGAACACTTCAGATATTTATTTATTTATTATTCACAACTTTTTATTCAAGAAATTTTCACTTGAGAGGCCCAAATATTTGTGGAACATTCTGCCTATAGATGTGTTAATCTCTCTGTTTTGTAGGCTATAAATAATGGGATTTAATAATGGGGCCACCTTGGCATAGAACATGGCTGTGAGAAGATTATTAAAAGATGCTTCACTTACTTTGGGACCAAATACAGCAATCAACCCAGAAATTTCAAACAAAATTAGAATTGCCAGCTTAATATTTTTCAAGTACCATTAAAAAGATATCAATATATGACTTCAACAAAAAAGCAGAACATAAGAATATAATAAAAACTTTAATAGTTAAGGCTACAGACTTTGAAAATATGAGGCATATCACAGAAAGATTGCTAGATCACATTGGACTTTGTGAAGGGAAGTCTGAACATGGTGCCTGTGTGGAAAGCAGCATTTACAAGCCCACTTGTCCATGAACCACAGGCTGCCTGGGTGCAAAGGTATGGGGTAATAGTGAGTGTATAATGCAGAGGGTGACAGATGACTACCTAGTGATCATAGGACATCACTACAAAGAAGGCCAGCTCTGTGGATATAAAGATGAATAGGAAAATCTGAGCAGCACATTTTGTGAGAGAAATCAATTACTGCTTGTCAGAGAATTCACAAACAATAACTGAAATACAGCAAAGATCTATGAGAGATAAATTGCCTATAAAGAAATACACTGGAAAGTGTAGCTGTGAGTCAGTTACAATGGCAGCAGTAGTGAGAAGATTCCCAGTTAGGACTCCCAAATAAATCACTAAGAAAAGCAGACCTTGCAAGATTTGGATCTCCTGGGAGGTTGCCACATCCATTAGTAGGAATTCCATGAAGATGGTGAGGTTGTCCATTTCTTCTAATATAATACAATCTCCCTGTAATCAAAGTATAAAATGATAAGAAGATGATTAGAAAACAAAGACATATTTTGAATATAAAAGAGAATATAGTTTCATTAAATGATTGAAAACCAACACCTATAAACCTACCAATTATGAAGTTATATTTATATTACCACAAAATGTCTTTTGAAACTGCATGGATATATTAAATGATTTGTTTCTTATTTTCTTCATCAGCAAATGATCATCTTAGATATGTTCTGTCAAAGTGCCTCCCTATCAGCCCATTTATTTGAACATTATAGAGCTATGACTGCCTCAGTTTATTGTAAAATCTTTGGATATATTGATCTATCCATTGATATTTGAAGGATTATTTTCTTTGGAGGACTGAGTTCCATGAAAAGCCATAGCAAATCACTGTTGCCTCTAAATTTCTTAGCTGTGCTTTACAATCTAGCTTATGTAAAATTTCATTCATAGTACTTGCACTAGTACAATATTTACATAATTTTTGTATTATTTTATTTTCAATCTCTTGAGTACTGTCTATGTATCACATACGTATAATCAGATACCATTTAAGTCTAATGACCTACAATAAACACTAGAATCAGAAAGAAAAGGCACTTTATTAGTATCTATTTTAATATTGGGCAGAATTAAATACTTTAATGATTTGAGACATATCACATATATTTCAATTAAATGTTCATTGCTGATTTTGAAGAAGCACATGGATTAAAAGATAAAAATATACCTGAGTTATGAGGAAACAAGTTTATCTTCTGTCACATGAATATTTATTCTGCAGACCTTATAGAGAAAACAAAATTTGTGATACTGCTTCTTTTATTACTGAGTAAAATTCACGGAGTCACTACTTAGACATTCGCATTTACCCTTAATCATATAAACAACTCTGCTTCTACATTATTCAAAAACAAGGTTAGTCTTTATGAAGGACATGCATGGGTCATACCTCTCAGAGACCTTGTTCAACCAGTGATTTCACCCTCCAGAGAGGACAGATTTCCTGATTGGTAAGGATTCTTTAGTTATACCCTTGAGATTTTTAAATTTGTAATAGTGCTTATTAGCCATAAATTTAGCAGTAATTTTTGTTTAAAAAAACAAAAATGAATATTAAAAATGTCATGTTCTGCAATTCAGTACATATTCAATTTATGTCTGATTATAAATATAATTTATTTTCTTCATAGCAAAATTTTGCAACCTGAATAAAATTATACTTTCTATGGTTTTGGACTAACATTATGTCACAAAGGAAAATCATACACTGTTAAAAAAAAGTAATAAAAATAGCAAAACAATGAATAATCCACTAGTAGTTACAAAATTAAAGAAAGATGAGATACCTTTTAGAATTGAATTTAAAAGGAAACAAGTAAAGAAAAAGAGGTTGTGGCACAAAGCCAAACTCTTCACAAAAGTGTTTTGAAGAGATCCTTGCATATGGGATGCAATTAATCATGTTGGGTTCCCCTTAGAATGTGAGTTATTACCCAAGAAACAGTTCTGAGGATGTAACCCCATTTGTCTTTACTCTGAAAATTCTTATTAATAGCTGGCAATCAGATGAGTATCAGAATATGGGAGAGTCTAAGCAGCTCCAAGAAGTGTTGGATATGAAGGCTCAAAAAGAGAAGTTTCCCCGTAACTGTATAGAATCTCAACACATTATTTAACGTCAGCAGGGAGAGTTGCTGAAGAGAGATAATAAGTAGAATCTATGGAAACAGAAATCCCCCTTTGCTCTCTATCGGAAAGGCTTGGCTTCACCAGAGTGGTGAACATTCAGCTAGAGTTTCAGAAAGCCCAGCAGATCTTTATCTGCTTTCACCATCACTGCATGCTCTTGTTCTCTGTAGATGTATTTCAGGTAAGAAAAAACAGAGAAACTCTGAAGGAAGGCATATTTTGACAGACGCTGGAAAGTGTCCGTTATATGGAGAGGATAATTCAGAGTAAAATTCATATACAATATTCATGTACAAAATAAATAGAAAAACTGGGCTGATGTGCTATGGTGCAATGAATAAAAGGAAAAATGATGCTCAGACACCTGTTAAAGCCACTGAATTATTATTTTCATGGAAATGTAGCAATGAAAAGAGGTTAAGAGTAGGCAAAACACTTAAAAATATATGCTATCTTAGATTCTGTGGAATATTAAAGACATAAATAAATAGAATTTACATAAATCATCTATCATTTTATTTTAGTTTAAGGAACAATTTGTATTCTAAAAATTATTGTAAACCTGAAGAACTTATGATCATTTGGCTTTTATCCATTGAAAATTATCTTATTATAAATTAAAATGGTTTCATAATAAATACTAGCTTTATTAAAATAATAAAATCTTTGCATTTTAATCCAATAATACTTTTAAAAATATTTCACCAAACCGAATTAAAGCTATTGAGAAGAAGGAAATAGTTTTAAATTTTTAAAAGAGCTTTTTCATCCTGACTTACTGGGACATAACTGAATTCTAAAATGTTTCATCATTCATTATGTTGCAATATGATGCTGTTGTGGAAGTGTGTGAAGAAATAAAGCCTTTAACATATAATGGTTTGAAAAGTAAAGTATGTGATTAGTGCCTTCTGATAGTTTTTACTATTCTTTAATGTTAATATTCTACAACTAATTTCAACAAGATAAATGTGTTAGTTGTTTTCATTACATTTATTTTTGAGAAAATATTCTGTCAAATAGATTCTGTCTGTCTGTAACAAGTCTTATTTTATTCCTGACATTGGTACTTTGTTTTTATTCTCTTTTCTATTTAAGTTTTTTTCTATATTTGTAATTTGTATGCTTACAGAACAATCATGTTTAAAATACAGGGTTCCTATATACCACCCAACCAACAACAATTTACCTTGGTGTGGTATATATTTTACAATTCATAATAGCACAGTTTTATAATTGTAATGATAGTAATGGCTCATGATTTAATTTAGTGTTCACTGTGTAGTGTAGTAGCATGGATTTTTTTTTTAATTTCTGTTACCATATGTAAATCTCATATTTACCCTTTTAATCATATTCAGATATATATTTCTATGCTGTTAATTGCATTCACAGTGTTATGCTACCATAACCACTATCCATTAAACATTTTCATCATTCCAAGTGGGAACCCTGTATATTTTAAACCTTAACCTCAAATTCCATATACATTCCCTGCCCACCAATAACCTATATTCTATATTCTGATTCTATGAATTTGCTTATTCTAATTGTTTAAAAACACTGAGATCATAGAATATTTGCCTTTTTGTCTTTAGCATGTTTCACTCAACAATATGGCTACAAGATTCATCCACGTTGTTGCATGTATCAGGACTTCCTTCCTTTTTATGAATAATTAATATTCCATTGTGTGTGTATATGTGTGTATGCCACATTTTATTAAACCATTCATAGTTGGTAGACACGTGGGGTGCTTTCATCTTTTGATAATTGTGAATAATGCTGCTACAAACAACGATGTTCAAATATCTATTCAAATACCTGTTTTGTATTCTTTGGGGTATATACCTAGTAGTGGGATTGCCAGCTCATTTGTTAGTTCTATACTTAACTACCTGAGGAAATGCCAAACTGTCTTCCACAACAGCTACAAAATTTTACATTGCCAACAGCAGTGAAGGAGTGTGCGTATTTTTCCACATCCTCTCCAACATTTGTTATTTTTCATGTTTTAAATACCAACCATTCTAATGGGTATGAAAATGTATCTCATTGGGGTTTTGGTTGGTATTTTCCTGATGACTAATGATGTTGAGTATTTTTCATGTGCATTCTGGTCATTTGTATATCATCTTTGGAGATATATCTGTTCAAGTCTTCACCCATTTTTAAATTGAACTGTCTTTTTGTTGATAAAGATTTCTGTATATATTCTCAATATTAATCTTTTACGAGATATGTGGTTTCCAATTATTTCCACAGTGTATAGTATAGTTTGTCATATTATTTTATGATAGTCCTTTGAGAAACAAAGACTTTTTGTTTGTTTTTAATTTTGATTAGGCCCTATTTTTCTATTATTTCTTTTTTTGCTGGTGATTTGGGTTTAATGACCAAGAAACATTGCCTAACACAATGTGCTGAAGATGCATTCTTATATTTTTGTCTGGGAGTTTTGTAGTGCTAGCTCTAATATTAAGGCTTTTGATCCATTTTGAATTGATTTTTGTACATGGTGAGAGACAGGGGTCCTGTTTCTATTTTTTTTTTTTTTTTTGCAAATGGGGATCCAGTTTACTCAGCACTATTTATAGAAGAGTTCATTCTTTCCCAATAGTGTGGGCTTTGCCACTTTAACAAAAATCAGTTAGCCATAAATGTGAGGGTTGATCTTGGAGCTCTCCAGTCTATTCTATTCATCTATTTATGCATCCTTGTTTTAGTACTATGCTAGTTTACTTACTGTGGTTTTGTAATAAGATTTAAGACCAGAAATTGTAAGTATTCTAATTTCATTCTTCTTTTTCACGATGGCTTTATTTCTTCAGGGTCTCTTACACTCTTACAATGGAAATCTAATGGTTGACATTTCCTTGTCTACAAAGAAGGGTGTTGGAACTTTGTTAGGGGTTGTATTAAGTCTATAAATTTCTTTGAGTAATATTGTTATCTTAATGATATTTAGTTTTCCAATCCATGAACACACAATGTTCTCCAATTTATTTAGGTCTCCTTTGATTTATTTTAGTAGTGTTTGAAGTGGTTTTGTTGAGATATATTTACACACAAC
>JAQZBX010008318.1:21261-48432 GCA_029593785.1 Cabassous unicinctus
TTAAAATTTGAGTTGTTGTAGGTTTCCATAAATGTCATGTAAGAAACAAAACATTCCCCTATATGTCCCTATTGGTAACACTTAGCATTTTTGTGGTACGTTTTTTAAAATTGATGAAAGAATATTAAAATATTACTAACCAAAGTCCATAGTTTGCGTTAGGTACATTTTTCCCTTATACAACCCTATTATTATCACTTTGTAATAGGGAAGTTCATTTGTTATAGTGAATGAAAGAACATTCATATATTTCTACTATTAATCACAGTTTTCATCCACAACAGTTTACTGTGTTATACAATTCCATTTTTTATATTCTAGCTTTTCTTTTAGTGACATACTTGACCCCCAATTTTCTCTTTCAACCACATTCACATGTATAATTTAACACTGTTTATTACACTTGCAATAATAAGCTTTCATCACTTCTTTCCATTTCCAACATTTAAAATCAATCTAAATATAATTTCTGCACAAATTAGTATCAGCTTCCCATTCTTTACCCCCGTTTTATCTCCATGTGAACTATATTCTAGATTCTAAATCTATGAATTTGTTATTAGTTCATATTAGTGAGATAATACAATATTTATCATTTTGTGTTTGGCTTATTTAACTCAACATAATGACCACAACGTTCTTCCGTGTTATCACATGCATCAGGACTTCATTCTTTCTTAAAGCTGAATAATAAACCATCATATGTATATACCACATTTTTAATCCATTTATTGGTTGATGGATATTGCATTGTTTGCATCTTTTGGTAACTGTTAATGACACTATCAAGATTGATGTGCAAATGTTTGTTTGCGTCCCTGCTTTCAGTTCTTCTCAGTATATAACTAGTAGTGGGATTGCCAGATCATATTGCAATTCTATACTTAGCTTCCTGAGAAACCAACAAATTGTCTTACATAGCCAATACAACATTTTCCATTGCCACTAGCAGTGAACGAGTGCTGGTATTTCTCTTCATCCTCTCCAACACTTGCAAGTTTCTGTTTTTCTAATAGTGGCCATTCTAGTCAGTATGACGTTACATCTCACTGTGGTTTTCTTTTGCATTTCCCTAATAACTAGTGATGTTGAACATCCTTTCATGTGCTTATTTGTCATTTGCATTTCTTCTTGGAAAAAGGCTTATTCCAGTCTTTTGCCCATTTTTAATTGGGTTGTCTTTTCTATTGTTCAATTGTAGGAATTCTTTATATATTCTGGTATTAACTCTTATAAGATATGTAGTATGCAAATGTTTTCTCTCAATAAGTAGGCTGTCTTTATTTTTTCTTGATAAAGTCCTTTGAAGAACAAGTGTTTTAAATTTTGAAGAGAACCCATTTATGTTTTTTTTTCATTGCTTGTGCTTTCCATATAAAGTCTAAGAAATCATTGCCTATTATAAGATCTTGAAGATACTTCCCTATATTTTCTTTTAGAAGTTTTATGGTTCTGGCTCTTATATTTAGGTCTTTGATACATTTGAATTAATTTTTTAATAAAGAGTGAGATAGAGGCTCTCTTTTATTCTTTTGGATATGGATTTCCAGTTCTCACAGCACCATTTAGTGAAGAGACAATTCTATTCCTGTTGAGTGGACTTGGTAGCCTTGTCCAATATCAATTGGCTATAGATGTGTTAGTCTATTTTTGAACTCTTAAATCAATTCCATTGGATCTGATGTTCACTGTAAAATTATTTTGATCTTACTTCTACCTTTTTTGCCTGTACCATGCTGTTTTAACCACTGTAGTTTGTAACATGCTTTAAATTCAGTAATTGTGAGTCCATTAACTTTATTCATTTTAAAGATATCTTTGGCTAATCAGGGTCCACTTCCCTTCCAAATTAATTTGGTATTTGACTTTTCCATTTCTGCAAAGTAGGTGGTTGACATTTTGATTGGGATTTTGTTGAATTTATAAATCAATTTGGATAGAATTGATATCCAACGATACTTAGTTTTCCAACCCATAAGCTCAAAATGCCCCTCCCATTTATTTAGGTCTTCTTTGTTTGTTTGTTTTTTTAGCAATGTTTTGTCATTTTCTACATTCAAGTCAAGTTCTTGGTTAAATTTATTCCTAGATATATGGTTTTTTTTAGTAACTATTGCAAATGATTTTTTTCTTTTTTCTCAGAGTGTTCATTACTCATGTATAGAAAGAGAATATTATCATATATTGATCCTGTATACTGACACATTTCTGAACTTACTTATTAGCTCTGGGACAATTGTTGTAGATTTTTTGGAGCTTTCTATTTACAGGATCATGTCATCTGAAAAAATGAAGTTTTACTTCTTCCTTTCTAATTTGAATGCTTTTATTTCTTTTCCTTGCCTACCTGTTGTAGCTAGAATTTCTATCACATGTTGAATAACATGGGTGACAGTGGCCATCTTTGTCTTGTTCCACATCTTAGAGGAAAAACTTTCTTTCTTTCATGATTCATTATGGTTTTAATAGGGTATTTTTAGTTTATGCCCTTAATCATGCAGAGGAAGTTTGCTTCATTCATATTTCTTGGAGTGTTTGTATGAAGAAAGGATGCAGAGCTGTGTCAAATGCCTTTTCTGCCTCAATAAAGATGATCTGTGGTTTTCCACTTCAATTCATAAATGTGTTGTATTATATTAATTGATTTTTTAATGTTCAACTACCCTTGCATACCTGGGAAAAAGCCACTTGATCATGGTGTATAATGCTTTTAACGTCATGTTGGATTCCATTTGCAATATTTTGTTGAAGATTATTGCATTTATATTCTTTAGATTAATTGATCTGAAATTTATATTTCTTGTAGTATCTTTATCGGCTTTGCTATCAGGGTGATGATTACTGGATATAATGATTATGTAATGTTCTTTCCTCCTTGAGCTTTTGGAAGATTTTGAAGAAGATTTATCTTAAATCTTCTGGGAATAATGAAGAATTCATTTGTGAAGCCTTATGGGCCTGGTCTTTTCTTAGTTGGAAGGTATTTTGTGACTGATTCAAGCTCTTTAATTGTGTTTGGTTTGTTGAGGTGTTCTCTTTCTTCTTTCTTCTAAAGTCAGTGTAGGTTTTTCTGTATTTCTAAGAATTTGTCCATTTCATCTATGTTGTCTAATTTTTTGACATACATTTATTCATAGTATCCTTTTATGATCCTTATTATTTCTGTGGGATCAATAGTAATGCCTCACTAATTTCCAATTTTATTTGTATGCATCTTCTCTCTTTTTTTCTTTGTCAGTCTAACTAAGAGGGTGTCAACTTTATTAATTTTCATCAAGAACTATCTTTTGGTTTGGTTAATTATATATATATATATACTCACTTTATTTCTTCTCTAATCATTGTTAACTTTTTCTTTTTGCTTCCTATGTGATTAGTTTGATGTTCTGTTTTCTAGATCCCCCAGCTGTTCCATTTTTTTAATTTTAGCTCTTCCTTCTTTTTTATTGTAGGCATTAATGTTATTTATTTCCCCCTCAACACTGAGTCCCATAAGATTTGGTATGTTGTTTTCTCTTGTCTCAAGATATTTACTAATTTATTTTGTAACTTCTTCTTGGACCTAATGAATGTTTAAGTGTGTGTTGTTTAACCTCCGTATACTTGTGAATTTTCCAGTTTTCTGCTTGTTATTGATTTCCAGCTTCAATTAATTATGGTCAGAGAAAGTGTTTTGAATAATTGCAAACTTTTAAAAATTTTGAGACTTGTTTTGTGACCCAAAATTTTTGTCAGTCCTGGGTAATGATCCATGAGCACTTGAGTTGAATGTACATCAAGCTGTTTTCAGCTGCAATGCTCTGTATATGTTTGTTAGGTTTAGTTCATCATATTATTCAAGATCTTTGTGTCCTTGTTGATCCTCTGTGCAAATTTCCTATCTATTGTAGATAATGATGTTTTCAAGTCTCTAACTATTATTGAAGAAATGTGTCTTTCTTCCTTCAATTTTTCCATTTTATACCTCATGGATTTTTGGGTACTCTGGTTTTGTGTATAAACTTTTATGATTGGTATTTCTTCTTGGTGGATTATATCTTTTATTTATATATAGTGCCCTTCTTTGTCTTTTATAAAGATTTTGCATTTAAAGTTAATTTTGTCTAATATAAAATAACTTAGGTAATATTTTTGTCACTTCTATTATGGAATGTCTTTTCCTAATCTTTCACTTTCAAACTTGGTTCTAAGGTGAATCTCTTGTATAGAGCATATAGATGAATAATATTTTTTATCCATTCTACAAATCTGGGTCTTTGGTGATTTTAATCCATTAGTATTCAATGTTATTACATTACTGTAATATCTTTAACTACTTCAGCCATTTTTTCCTTTAGTTTTTATGTCATTTCTTCTTTTCTGTCTCTTTTTACCCTTCTAGCTTCTTATAATCTTCATTTCTACACCCTCCTCCAAACCTCTCTCTATCTTTTCCTTTCAGCCTGCAGAACTCACTTTTGTATTACTTTTAAGACCGATCTGTTGTTGAAAAATTATCTCATTTTCTGTTTATCGGTAAATATTTTAAACTCTTCCTTATCTTTGAAGGAAATTTTTGTATTAAATGCTTCTTAGATGGCAGTTTTTCTCTTTCAGTATCTTAAATATCACACCACTGCCTTCTCATTGCCATGGTTTCTTGTGAAAAATCAGCACCAAATTTTATTGCAGTTCCCTTGTTTGTGATGAATTGCTTTTCTCTTGATGATTTCAGTATTCTGTCTTTATCTTTGTCATTTAACATTCTGATTAGTAGGTATCTCAGAGTAAGGCTATTAAGATTTATTCTCTTTGGAGTATGGTGTGCTTCCTTGACATACGTATTATGTTATTCATAAGGTCTTCATAAGGACTTCATAAGGACTGGAAAATTTTTGCCCATTATTTCCTTATATATTCTTTCTGCTACTCTTCCTTTTATTTTTTTCTTCTTGGGACAACCATGATGCGTATGCTTGTGAACTTTATGCTGTCATTTTATTCCTTGAGACTCTGCACATTTTTTTCCTTTTCTCTATATTTTCTTGTATCTATAAGATTTTGGATATCCTATCTACTAGTTTGTTGATTCCTTCTTCTGCCTGTTCAAATTTGCTGTTCAATGACTCTATTGTAATTTAATCTCTTTTATTGTTTCTTTAATTCCCTTGAGTTCTGTTATGTTTTTTTCTCATATTTTCAAATCCTTCTTTATGCTCACCCATTGTTGTCTTATTTTCCTTTATCTCTTCAGCCATATTTTCCATCATCTCCTTGAATTGATTTAAGAGATTTGTTTGAACATCTACATTAGTTTTTCCAAATTCTGTGTCTCTAATATTTTAATTTATTCTTTCACTGAGCCACATTTTGCTGTTTCTTGTAATTTTTTGCTGATATCTAGTCATCTGATTATCATGGTTTCTAATTTATTTGATGTGTTGTTGAATACGATTTGCAAGTATTTTGTTGAGAATTTTAGCATTCAAATTCATTAGATGGATTGGTCTATAGTTTTCCTTTCTTGGGGCATCTTTATGTGGTTTTAGTGTTATGGTGATGTTGGCATCATGGTAGGACTTAGGGAATATTCCCTTCACTTCTATTATTTAAAGAGTTTAAGTGAGATTGGTGTTATTTCTTTCTAGAATGATTGGTAGAATTCACTGAGAAGCCGTCTGGTCCTGGGTTCTTATTTGGGAAGTTTTTCATGATTAATTCAACCTTGTTACTTCTAATGGTCAGTTGAGTTCATCAATTTCTTATGTCATTAATGTAGTCTGCTTGTGTGTTTCTAGAAATTTGCCCATTTCGTCTAAGTTCTCCATCTTGTTGGCATGGAATTTTATAAAGTATCTTCCTATGATACTCTTTATTTCTTTGGATCAGTGGTGGTATAACCTCCCTCATTTTTTATTTTATATATTTGCATCTTTTCTCTTTTTTCATTAGTCTAGCTCAGGATTTGTCAATTTTATTATTCTTAACAAAGGACCAACTTTTGGTTTTATTATTCTTTCTAACTTTTCATTTTCAGTTTAATTTACTTCTTCTTTAATCTCTGCTATTCTCATTTTTCTGCTTGCTTTCAGATTAGTTTGTTGTTCTTTTTCTAGTTCTTACAGGTATGCAGTCAAGTCTTTGATTTTAACTCTTTCTTCATTTTTAATATAGGCATTTATGGCTATAAATTTCTCTCTCAGCACTGCTTATGCTGCACCCCTTGGTTTTCATATGTTGTTTTCTCATTTTTATTCATTTCAAGGCAGTTACTCATTTCTTTTGCAATTTCCTTCTTGATCCACTGATTGTCTAAGAGTGTGTTGTTTAATTTCCATATATTTGTTTCTATTCTTGTTCTCTCCCCTTACTGATTTTCAGCTTCATTCCATTGTGATAAGAAAATTACTTTGTATATATTCAATCTTACTGAATTTTTTGAGAGTTTTTCTGTGACCTAGCATGTGGTCTATCCTGGAGAATGATCCATGTGTGTTCAAGAAGAATGTATATCTTGCTCTACTTGTTTGTAATTTTCTGTATATGTCCTTCTACATTCTCTCAAAGAGCAGCAAGTGTCTCCTGAGGACATGGGCAGTGCTGAGTGAAGGAGGGCAAAATATTATGCCTGGCTATTATTATTGAAGGTTGTACTTATGAACCTTTTCTAGTGAAAATGAAACAGTATAGTACTATATATTGTTTAATAGTTAACTGCTGAAAACCTCCTTGTTGATCAAATTTAGCTTCTCATTAAGCCAAACTCAGCATATAAACACACTACCTTCCTAGCATGGGGATGAGTCTCTTTTGCACTAAGGGATTATTACCAAGCACTGAGTAGCAAGAAATCTGAAAAAAGAGCTTGACCGAAAGGGGGAGGTATTAAATACAAATGAGTTTTTATTGCTAAGAGATTTCAAATTTTGTCAGGAATTCCAGAGGTTACACTTACGCATTTCTCAGCAGGATCTCATTGATGACCACAGTAAACAGTGTTTCAAATAGCAGGGCTACTGAGGGCTCAAGAGACATCTGGACACTATAGGCAGGGCAGACAATCTGAGGTAAACATATATATTTAGGTAAACATATATAAAAGCATAAATATACAAAGAACTGTGAAGGGACTTAGGATCTCATAATGTACAATAAAATGAAATAAATATGAAACTTGGCATAATGTTACTATTGAACAGATAAGGAGTTATAAGAATTACAAAGAACATGTAGCAACATCAATAAGAAAGACTTGCATTATTGTGTTACTTTAAATAAAAATGGATTAAAAATCTCCAGTCAAAATGCAGAGAAATGCAGAATGGATAAAAAAGCATAACACAAACATATGTTGTTTACAAGAAACTCATCATAAATTCAAAGATACAAATAGGCTTAGGGTTAAAGAAAGGAAAAAAAAAACAAACTCATGCTAATACCAACCAAAAGAGAGTTTGAGTAGCTATCATATTAAGAAGACTTTAAGTCAAAAAATGTTTGTAGTGGACAAAGAAATTCCATATATACAAATAAAGAGGTCAATTCCACATGAATACATAAAATTTATAAATATATATGCACATAATGGCAGAGCCCGAAAGTATATGTAGCAAATATTGACATATTTTAAGATAGAGATGATTCCATATTAATTGTGGGAGAATTCAATACACCACATTCAATAAAGGAATGAACATTTAGAGAGAAGATAATATGAAAGTAGAAGGTTTGAGGAACATTGTAAACCAATTGAGCTTAAAGGACATAAATGAAACACTTTAACCAACAAGAGTAGAATAGGCATACTTCTCTAGTGTATACAGATCTTTCACCAGGATAGACCATATATTATGTCACAAAACAAATGTCAATAAATTTAAAAAGGATGAAAATTACACAATATATTTTCTCCAATCACAATGAAATGAAGCTAGAAATCAATAAGTGAAGGTGAACTGAAAAATTCACATTTGGAAATTCATGCATTATTAAACAAGTAATGCATCAATGAAGATATCACAAAGAAAATATGGAAATATCTTGAGGTGAATGCAAACAAAGGAAAACATACCCAAAATTATGAGATTCAAAAAGGGGATTCCTGAGAATTTGTTTTCCATTCTTTATTTTATAATTACATTTTTTTATTCTTAAAGAAGCTTTAGATTACATTAGTGTTACATATAATATATAAAGGATTCCCATATGCCTCACTGCCTCCCCATCCCACACTTTCCCATATCAACAACATCCCTCATTAGTGTGGAACACATATTTCAGCATTGCTAATAAATATGGATTACAGATTACATTATACTTTATATTCTGTCTGGCAAAATTTTGTAGGTTATGACAGAATATACAATGGCCTGCATTTGTCACTGCAATGTCATGCAAGACAGCTCCAATGTCCCAAAAATGCCCCCATGTTACACCTATTCTTCCTTATTCCATCCCATCTCTGGTAGCAAATGCCTTTATATAAATGATAAGAGTTATTCCATTGCTAGAATAATAATAAGTCTGTAGTAGAAAAGTAATAAGTCTGTTTTAGTCCATTGTTCATTCCTCCATCTTGAGGATTTTGGAATGGTGATGCCCACTTTGCTTCTAATTGAGAGGGAGCTTGGATCCCATGAGGCAGATAGATAGAACTATCTTTCTTCCAGTTTCAGACACTCTCTGTTCCTTGAGATGTGTGTTGTCCATCATCATCTCCTTGTTAGTTGTTCTGGGTGAGTCCAATGAACTGGAAAGAAAGGGATTGAAATTCAGCTGAAATTCAGTGTTCAACTGGCACATGGACAGATCAAAGGTTTAAGTCTCTGGGACATATATTTATCAAGTGTAGTGCTAATTATACATTCAATTAAAATGGGCAGAAAAGCCAGGTATAGAGGATTTATTAATGAGTCTAACTCTGTCAACCTGGAAAGCATAAATTCCAAAATAAGGCCCACTGACAGGGTGCCAAAATCCTGAGCTGTCTGCCCTCATTTTAGTTACTATATATTTCTAGAGCCCTCAGGAGTCCCACTATATGAGGCACGGTTTACTGTGGCAGTCACTGAGATCATGCTGAGGTGCAAAATTAACAGTTGGATAGATTAGGAAGGACAGGTTAGAATACCCAGGACATGTAAATACGAATCTTGTCATCCCATGAGGCAAGACAGGGAAGAGTCATATGCCCAACTCACTTTGAAATCTCTTAATCATAAAAACTCATTTGTATTTACCATTTCTTCCTTTTGGTCAAAGTCTTTTTCCAGATGCATTGCTAGTTGGCACTAGTTAATAATCACTCAGTGCCAGGGAAGCTCATCCCTGAGAGTCATGTCCCATGCCAGGTGGAAGGTAGTGCATTTATATGTGAGTTTGGCTTAGAGAGAAGCCACATATGAGCAACAAGGAGGCTTTCAGGAGATAACACTTATGCAGTATATAATACTAGGCTGTTTCAATTTCACAAGAAAAGGTTTATAGGTACAATCATGAATATTAAGGTCCTGGAATAATGGTCTGTATTCCTTCCCTAGGCACTGCCCTCACACTCATGGGATTCTTGCTGACCTATTAGAGAATGCTGCAGAACTCCCCAAGATTGGGATTCAATATTCTTTTGGCTATTGTGTGGATATCCATCCACTGAGACAATGCCCCAACAGCACAAGAATGTATTCATATTCCTTAGAGGCTTGCCCCAGGTGAACACATTCCCATACATCACCCCATCACTGTCACCCTGAATGTTATCTTCAAAGAAGCTTGTGGATACAGAAAAGCTGCATTGAGAATATAGCGGATTCACATATAGTCAATGCCTTCCTCCTCTTCCCTTTTCCCCTATTAATAACATTTTACATGTAGATGGTACATATGTTACAATTGATATACAAATATTGAAGCATTCTACTAACCAAGGTAAAAGGTTTACATTGTGGTTTACATTTTGTGTCATATGCTTTTATAGGTTTTGATGAAATTTGAAGTGGCCTGTATCCATTACTGCAAGGTAATGGTGAAAGATTCTAATACTCCAAAAATGCCCTATGTTACATCTATTGTATTCTTCCCTCTCTCTCCCCTCGGAAACTATGGTAACTACTAAGTTTCAATTTTTGAAGAATAAAATTCATAGTTACTTGCAATAATATCAAGGGTTTGATATATTGGACTGCTTACTTTTATTTGGTACTGCCTATTTTCCTGAGGGATTTTTGTCCCTCTATTTAAGAACATAGCAGGACTCCTCAGGATGAGAGTTTGATATTTTCTTGTGGGTCTCCACCCACTGATTTAACACACTATGACAACAAGAACACTCACATATTCCAAAGAAGCCTGGCCCAGGTGCTCCCTTTCCCACATAACCCCCACATCCAACACCCTACACCAGTCACCCTTTCCTGCCATGTTTGCCAAAAATCATTCCCAACATTGTAGTTTTAACCACAGACCTGCAAATTCCCAGAGTTCACCTGCTTCTTCCCTTGACCTTCCCTCCAGTTCCATGGATAGTCCAACCCAACCCCTCCATCCTGCTCCCTCTCACAAACCAACACCACTGAACTGTAAATGCTTACATCAAAGGAAAAAAAATCTCACATCACAAACCTAATCTTACAAATTTAGGATCTAGAAAAAGAACATCAAGCTGAATAAAAAATAAGAAGATGGAGCAAAAGTGTAAAGATTATCCTGGTGAATAATAAAATAAAGAATTACAAAAAAAAAAGAAGAAACACAGAAAGAATCAGAGGAACAAATGGTTTTTTTGAAATATCAATAAATTATAAACTTTTAGATAGACTGAGAAATCAGTGAACACAAAAATACTAAAATAAAAAATGACAAGGGAGCAATTACTATTGATCCCTTAGAAATAAAAGGATTCTAAAAAGATAAAATGAGCAACAATACACCAACAAAGTAGACAACACAACGAATGAATAAATTCTTAAAAAACAAAAACTATCTACAAAGGCTCAAAAAGAAATAAACATTTCATCTGAGCAATAACAAGTGAAAAGATTGATTCAGTAATCAAATACCTCCCAAGAAAGAAAGCCAAAATGTGATGACATTACTGGAGAATGTTCATAAACATTCCAAGAACAATTAACACAAGTCTTGCTGAAACTTTTCCAAAATATTTAGAGAAGGGTGTACTCAATAGTTTGTTCTATGAGACCAACACCATCTAATACCTTTGCCTGATAAAGATATCACAAGACATGAAAATTACAGACCAGTGACTTTTATGAATATAGATGTAAATATCTTCAACAACATTTTAGCAAAATGAACCCAATAGCACAATATAAATATTAAACACCATGATCATGAGGTATTTACCCCCAAGTTTGTAAGGAGGTTTCAATATAAGAAGATCAATTAATGTAAAAGACCACATTAATAGAACAAAGAGCAAATGCTGCCAGAAAGGCATTTGACAATTCCAGTACAATTTCATGATAAAAACATTACAAAACTACAAATATAAGGAAAGTTGCTCAACAGGGTAAGGGTCACATGTGCAAAACTTATAGTTATGTTTTAATCAATGATGAAAGAGAATAAACAGTCCCTCAAAGATAAGAGAAAAGACAAGGATACCAAGTGTCACAACTTTTAACCAATAATATACTGGAAAATCTGGCCAGAGCATTTCATCAAGAAAAAGAAATAAAAAGTATCCATATTGGAAAGATAGAAACAAAACTTTCCCTGTTTGTAGATGATGTGATCTTTTATATATAACACCCAGATAAAAACACAACAGAGCTACTAGAGTTACTACACAAATTCAGCAAAATGGTTAGCTACAAGAGCAGCAGGGAAATATCAGTAGTGTTCCTGTACACAAATAATGAACATTCTGAAGAAGAAATAACTTTTAAAAATTCATTTTCATTAGCAACAAATATCAAATACCAAGAAATAAATTTGACAAAGGATATAAAGGACATATACAGAAAAGTATCAAACACTGTTAATTGAAATAAAAGAATACCTAAATAAGTGGAAGTATCTTTCATGTTAAGGGATTGGAAGATAAATATTTTTTACATAAATTCTAACCAGCAAAGTGATTTACAGATTCAATATAATGTCAATCAATATTCCAGTAGCCTTATTTAGTGAAATGGAAAAATCTAATAATCAAATTCTTGTGGATGCACAAGGAGCCCTGAAGAGTTACCATCTTGAAAAGAAGAATGAAGTTGGAGAATTCAAATTTCCTGAATTGAAAACTTATTATAAATCTGCAATATTCAAAATAACATGGGCTTGGCACAAGGGCAGACATATACATAAATGGAATTGAATTGAGAGTTCAGAAATAAATCCTTATATCTATGGCCAATTAATTTTTTAAAAATTATTATTTCTCGCAATTTCTGAAAGAATGAAACAAATGATTCTGAGAAAACTGGATATCCATATTCAAAATGATGAAGAAAGACATCTAATACACACTATATATGAAAAATGAATACAAAATGAGTTAAAAACCTAAATATAAGCAGAAAGATGATAAAATTCCTGGAAGAAAACACAAGGAAGCATCTTCAGAACCCTGTTTTGGACAATGATTTATTAGACTTTACACTAAATGTATGAGTAACAGAACAGAAAACAGATAAATAGGAGCCCATCAAAATTAAAAAATTTCTGTGCATCATGAAAGATAGACAAACTACAAAATGGGAGAAATTATTTGGAAACTGTATTTCAAATTAGGGATTTTTTTTTCAGATTGTGTGGTTTAAAGGTTTTATTTCCCTTTTGAAATTTGGAAGTAATGAGGTGGGGGTTATGCTGGAAATCTAAGCAATAGAAATTAATATAAAAGGGGTTAGGAAATAGACCTAGAACCTGGGGCCACATCCTCTACTGTCTTGGAGCAAAAGAGTTCCAGGTTCTGCAGTTTTATTGCTTGCACTCTAATCTTGAGTGTGACCTGAAAGTGGTGTCAGGTGCATTATCTTTCTTCAGCTCTTCTTGGTTCATTCATTCATCAAGCTTTTATGGAGCATATTTTATGCATCAGGCACTGGGCTCCATAGACTCTCCTGTCTTCCTTCCTTTCTTCCTTCCTTCCTTCTTTCCTTCCTTCCTTCCTTCCTTATTCCCCAATTGTTGATTTTTTGTGCATGCTGTCTGCTCTCCTGTCTTCCTTATTTATTTATTTACTTACTTATTTACTTACTTATTTATTGCCCAATTGTTGATTTTTTTGTGCATGCTGTCTACTCTCTGGGTGCTCTTTTGTGTCTGCTTGTCTTCTCTTTAGGCGGCACTGGGAACCAAACCTGGGACCTTCTGGAGTGGGAGAGAGGTGCTCAATCTCTTGCACCACCTCAGCTCCCTGGTCTGCTCCATCTCTTATTGTCTCTCTTCTGTGTCTCTCAAATTAGGGTTTAATATCCAGAATATATAATGAAACCTACAACTTAACAAAAGAGTGTCCATCCAATTTTTAAAATGGAAAAGTCTTTAATAGATATTTCTTCATAGAAGATATACAACATGCCAAAAAGCACATGAAAAGATGATCAATATCATTATCTATTAGGGAAAAGCAAATCAAAATCTTAGTGCGATACCATTTTAAATCCACTACAAACGTTACTACTGAAAATAATAGAAAATTACAAGTATTGAAGAGGATATGGAGAAATGGAAGAACTATTCATTGTGTTGACAATGTAAAATTGTTCGTTGTGGAAGACAGATGACTGTTTCCTCAGAATGTTAATTTTAGATTTATGATATGACCCATCATTTCATTATTAGGTATATACTCCAAATAATTGAAAGCGAAAATTAGAACAGATATTTATAAACTGATGTTCATAACAGCATTATTCATAACTGCCAAAATATGGAAACAACTCAACTATCAACTGATAAAATCGATGAACAAAATGTTTATGCACATACAATGAACTATTAATATTAATCATCTATGAAATGTAAAGAACTTCTGATAATTGCAACAACATGCACGAATCTGGAAGGCATCATGCTTAGTGGATATTTTATTATGTCACTGATATGAAATAATTAGAAAAACAAATTTATAGAATGAGAAACTAGAATATGGGTCCCAGGATCCAGTGTTGATGTAAGAATGGGGATTTATTGGATAGATTGTAGAGTGTTTCTCTGTGTGCTGATGGGAAAGTTTTGTTAATGAATGATTGTAGCAGTTTGGCAGTTTGATATAGTTATGAATTTCAAAAATAGGTATTGGATTATGCTTCTAAACTGATCTGTTCATTTGGGCATGATTAAGTTACTATTAGGACTTTGATTGGGCTGCTTCAGTAAGTTGTTGAGCCCTGTCCCTTGGTGGCTGGGGTCTCAAAGATAAAAGAAGAGACAAGCCATTTGCCTGATAGTCTACAGCTGACCTAGTGGAGGAAACTGAGGAGCTGAGCCCAAAGAGAAACAGAGCCCCAGGAAGTGAGGAACCCAAAAAAGCTGAACCCTGGCAAATGTCAGCAGCTGTATTACTCCAACACGTGGCAGCAAACTAGTGAAGGAAGAAACTTATCATTTATGGCCTGGTAACTGTAAGCTTCTACCCCAAATAAATACTCTTTTCTGGTACTTTGCATCAGCACCCCTTTGTCTGACTAATACAATGATGATGATGGTACCACAACATTGTGATAGTAACAACACTGAATTTTATATATGAATGTGTTATAAATGGAAAATTTTAGATTGTATGTATGTTATAAGAATAAATATTAAGGAAAACAGAATAGAGCTGCATAACACAAACAGGGATCCCCAATATAAACTTTGGAAAATGGTCAAAGTATAATTATAATATTATTCATTCATCAGATTTAACAATGAAAGGGTTAAAAATAGGGGAGGTACATGATAACACTGCATATTTTGCAAGTTTTCTGTAAACCTATATATTCTTTAGTAGAAAAAATGAGGAGAAAATTTTAAAAGAGACAGCTGATACACCAAATAATGTGGATCAAACACAAAAATATTAAATTCAGATTTAAAAGTTCCTTAAGAAAGAGAGTGGCAATTGTATGATATAGTTAATGACAAGCTTTAAAGTAGGAAAAATAATCTATGTTAAAATGAATTAATAAGTAAATAGACTATTAATTTTTGATTTTAAGTGGACAAATTGAGGATTTATTAGGAAGGGCAAGGTAAATCTATAGGAATGATGGTAATATAATATATTATATTAGAGTTTGGGCGACATATGTGTTTAGGTTTTAAAAATCATTGGGTATTATAAATTTAACATTCATGCATTTCACTAATTTTAATGCTGCCTGCAACAAAAAGGATTTGCATTAATGATTATCATTAATTATATTCTTCCTGATGTGTTTAGCAGTGAACAGTACTGCTGTTTCAAACTTACTTAATATGAAATGAATTTAATAAAAAATAACACAAAATAAGTATGTTTACATAGATGGATAGAAGGATAAATATAAATGACAAAACAGTAAATAAATAAAGAGAAATACTATTTATTTGAACAAATATGAACAAATTCAATGGATATGAAACTGTTCATTGCATAATTATTTCTTCTTTTATTATATGTTTAATTTTCTAAATTAAATGAGAGTTATACAAATTAAAATAAAGTAACACTTTTGAAGACATAGAGTATGTTCTCTCCAAAAGTATGAAAATTTTTATTTATTTTCAAAAATATGATTAAAAATCTCATATGATTTCACTTTCTAGTATTGAAAATAAGAGTTCTTCATAATGACACTCATAAGCTGAATCCCAATTTTTAATAAAATGTAACTTTTCATACAATTTCCTTATAATTTTACCAGCAAAAGAGTAATAAAAAATTTAAATAAAAAATATCTTATGGTAAAAAAATCATACACTACTCAATAAACTATATAGCAAAGTTTTAAGTTTGTAAAAATATGCATTGAGTAAATAAACACAAAGAACAGGTATAACAATGAGTATTTTATTTGAAATACACTTGTCAAGATCATGTATATATTTTAAACATGATCATAATTTAATCTAATAGCTCTAGTTTTATATACATGTTGAACTGACCTGTAACAATTAGACTTTTCAGTTTTCCAATTTTAATTTTTTTTTATTTTCTGTATTACTGATTTTAAAAAATTACACTACTATACAACACTAAAATTTAATTCATACTTATTTTAATCCAATAATCATAAATGAATAGTCAAATACAAATACTTTATCCTTGATAAATTTATTTATTGCATATATATATCAATTTATGTATCATCCATATTTACCTAGTTATCTATTTGTCTACTGCAGGTAAAAGTGTGGGTACTGAAGGTATGTAAGTTTGAAAGTCTTTTGCATGAAGTATCAGAGGGTATATGGTTATATGTTTTAGTAATGGATCAATTTTATTTTTTTCTGGACTCTTTGAAATGCTTTGAAATGGAATAGAAAAGTTTAATGGAAAAATTCCTGAATATATGCCTAATATATGGAAATAATTAAATGTGGTGAGACACAAAATTTTTGTCAGAAGGGAGAATAAAATGACTGTAAACATGGATATTGAATGAAAGATTAAATCTTTTAGAGGACAACTTCTCATCTCTACATTTTTGCATAAAACCTGAATTCAAAATCCAAAGAGCACCAGACAATATCCTATATAAAGAGAAAGTAAAAACTAAAAAGGAAGATTATTGAAATTTTCTGTTTGTGTGTTTGTTTTTGAATGTTTATTAGCTATCCTTACTGGACATATTTGGGGTATTCAGATGATGTCTCCACCCTTACTCACAAAACATTTTTGCCAGTTTAGAGTTTCAGCAAATAACTTTGCTGAAAACATGAATTCATTTTAATATTACAAATAACAGGAAACCCAAAATCACATCTTAGCCCTCTTACATAAGAAAATACTATTTGGGGTCATTAAGTTTATGAATATATGCCCCCAAAAGAAAATTTATATTTACAACAGCACACACAAGTAAAAAATATTTTTCATATAAATGAAGAGGCTGTAATAAAATACCCCAATTCAATAAACCCAGAAGAATGTGACAGGATCATATATATATATACACACACACATATATGTGTGTAATATGTATCTATATGTATATATATACACACACACATATACATATATATGAATGAAGAACAGGGTACCATTGTAAAATTATTATAAAATTATTATAAAATTATTATAAAAGAATAATAAGAGAACAATAATCAGATTATACATATATGATTGAAATAAACCCAGTTGCAAGAGAGGAAATTAATGCAGAGAAAATTTACAGAAATAAAGAAATTAATTGCTAACCATTTAGAAAATAGACAAAAATAGCTCCATATCAAAAAGAACTAATGTAGCAGTTCCAAATATGGAAAGAATCAGAAAACAGCGAAAATTAGAGAAGAATATATTAAAAACTAATTTTTGCAAGGGAGGATGGGGATCCTCCAATTCGAATGAGACATGGTGTATTAAAAAGAAAAATATAAAGCTACACATTTAATATGCTGTTTTCAGAGGACAAACAAATAAAGCAAATATCCTACAGAGAAAACCTTAAATAAGAATACATAAAACTGATTTGAGGACCAAAAGAGTAAAGAATATCACATCTTAGACCCTTCAATGCCCACTTGCACATTCTTTGGATACAAATTAATAAACAGTGAGAGAGCATCGTAGTTGTACATAAGGTGTATAATGTCACCATTCTAATTAGTAAAATTAGTAAAGAGTGGAAGCTGTAGGAGAAAGATCGTCAGAAAAATGGATTTTGATGTAATAGATAAATATAAGTTCAAGAAACATGGTAATTCAATAATAAATTAACATGCATGTAAAATCCTGCAAAATTATTAGAGTGATATAAAAAGAAATATTACATTTATATGAAGTAATCATTCTCTCAGATGTCTACATGGATTAAAATTAGAGTATTAAACATAGTAATCCATGACAAAGATTGAAGGAGAAATATTATTATAAGATCATTACCGTGGAGGCAGAAAATATTTCCTTTACAATAAAATACTCACTCAGGATGAAAAATTTTTCACAAAATAAGAACTGAATAATCTTTCTATGAGACAATGTAACACTAAAATTGCAATTTTCCTAAGCCAAACAACACAGATCTTAAAATATGGATTCTGGAAGCTTTCTGTTGCTGGGAAACCAGACAGATAAGATCACTTACATCACCTTTATGAAGAAAAATTGTGAGGCAAGAAAAGGAAAATAATATGTACCAGAATTTTAAAAGAGGAAAATTCATTGCCATTAGCAGCAAATAAAATTGATAATAGGGAAGATTATAAAAATCTACACAAATAATATGAAAATATTTTTGAAACAGGATTTAAGAAGGAAATTACTTGCATAAATATAATAAAAAATATCAAACATATATTAACTAGCAAAAAGAGAAAGAAAATGGAACATTAAAAGAAACAGACAATAGTATGATTTAATATGTATAAATGTATGTGTGTGTAGGTATGTAGAATAGATATATCATTCCTTGTGTAGCAAATTAAAAATTGTTGCAAGGTTTTAAAAGCTAAATTAATGGAGAGATAGATTGAATTTATAGATTTGTTTGAAGACTCAGTAGTATAAAAATGCCATTTATATATTTTATTAAATATAACCCAAATTAAATTTCAACATATTTTTGTAGAAATTAACAAGTTGGCCCAATATTCATATAAAATCTAAATAACATAAGCACATCTTAAGAGATCAAAAAGCAATTTACTTAACAGACATCAAATCTGCTATAAAAAATTAGTAAGTACACATTGCGACATATGGCAGAAACACAAGAATAAAGACTGCAACAGAATATACACTCAGGACAATTAAAAACTAACATAAACATTTTGGTACTGCATTAATAACAGCATGCATACTTTAGAAAGTGTTATCAGAAAAATTGTGTTGTAATATTGTTCACATAAAATATGAAATTTTATTTCTATTTTGCAACCTACATAAAATCAAAAGGAGAGCACAGGACATTTTTCAATAATTTTAAAACACTTCATTAGTGATGGGATTACTGCACTTAGTCATAAAAGAATGATAGAATGTGGTTAAGAAGAAGAGAGAAGATATTGGATGCTAGAGAGTTTATATAGAGTCAGGAAATTCAGAATAGTTGGACACACCCTTTTAAACAGAACACAAACAAATGTAATCACCAGACTAGGGACTATTTTTGGGAAATAATAGGAATGCACAGAGTTGAGGATTATTATGGAGAAAAATTTACATCGTTTTTGTCTTAAAATTTTGAATTACATAAGCAGTGGTTCAGAGAGAAACTTTTGGATTTCTAGAGGTGACAGGGCTATAAAATAAGTTAGAATGGTAAGTAACCCACCTCAGAAATGACAGCTTTTTGTTCACACTGAATGCAAGTGCTGAGCTTCAAGAAGAAATAGAGGCTAATTTCAGTTATTTAATCTGAGTACTTAGAAAAATGCAAAGCAACAGAAAAACAGGGTACCTGATAAGAAGACTTGTGTCTGTCTGTGTGGGTGTGGGTAGAAGGTAGAAGATGATACTGTCAGTTTTGAACATGTTGACATCATCATAATAACCGATGTTAAAAGGAATTAGATATCTAAGATCAGAGATACAAAAAATAAGTACTCCATTTGGAGGTACATAATCATTTAAATATGAACATTAATATATCATCTTCTCAAAGTGTATACATTTATACAAAGCAAATATGGCTTATATAATATAAGCAAATCCAGTTCATAGTGTCTGAATGTGACACCATAAAGAAACATATTTGCATATATATTCAATTATTTTCCCCTTAAAAGGTACATATTTGACCACATGAAAATTGAAATTTATATATGCTAGCACTTATTGGTTTTATTTACTCTTGTTTAATTTCAAATTATAATTTAGTATACTATAAGAGCCCAAATCATCACAATGTTTATGATTATTTACAGTAATACAATAATTAATTGAAGATTTTCAAATTGATACATAATTAGTTTTTTTCTGACACCTCACAAACGAATTTCTTCTGTTTTTAAAATATTGCATGTGCATGATAGAAATTTTAAACAGGAAATATATTTAGGAAATTAAATGCAAAGGTAAATTTCTATAGTTCCCCTATACTGACTGCCATGCTTCATTTCTTGCTAATGATGTCATTATTCAGTTAAAATGTGTAGCATAAATAATATAAAGTGTACATAATTGTTTCTTTAATACAAAGAAATCATTTTCTGCCAAATTATTATGCCCAGAAAGATTTAAATAAGAAATTGCTGAGATTAATTGGAAGATATTTCTTTCCTTAAAAGCACTATGAATATTTCAATTCTTTCTTTTCCTTAAACAGCACCAGCTCTGTGACATAATTAAAAAAAAAATAAACTCGAATCAGTGATGTTCTCTAAGTAATGAAATCTTTGAAGGAAAATTTTATATAAGCAAAAAATGCTTAGGTAACATTATCTTTATTCAATGAACAAAATTTTGTTAAATATCTATTGTGTTAATTGTCAAGTTCTCAAAAGAGCATATGAAGTATTATATATTATATATTAATAATTTGAAAAATAATAGTGGATAGAAAACTCAAAGGCATCTTTAATTACAAGAAACATTAATATTTTGAAATAGCAAATATTAATTTTAAACTCAAAACTCAATTTCTTTTTTACCCAAACTTACTAATTTTGCTTATTTTTCTTAAAATGGATTATGAGACATACCTTGGGATAAATATATCTAAGTGGATTCTACATTGGACTACATGACCAATATGTATCATAAAGAAATTTTAATGAATTTTACTGAATTTTGCCCTTGAGGTTTAAATTTCATGAGTCAAACTTTTGGTCTTGACACACAAAAAAACACACAGAATTTGTTCATATTTGGAGACAACTTATTTTAACCAACATTTCCTTTTGAAAAAACTTAAGTAAATCAGAAGTGTTTGCCTACATAATTAGAAAAAATAGATGGATATTTTGTTTAATAATACTTTGTTGAGGAAAATTTTTACAATCTTCCTTCTTAACCCAATGGCTCAATAGATTATATGCTCTAGAATCAGAAAAGTCCTTATGAAGTTTAATCTTCCAACCTGCTTGGTGAGATTCCTTGGTGTAAATATAAGTATATATAACACTACAGATTGATAGCTAATTAAGTAGAGGAATCAAAAATGCTCTTCTAGAAGGTCTTCTCTCCACGTGCTTTGTGACATTTTTTGTTGACAATTAGATCCCATAGGCCTTATTATTTAGCAAATATAAATCAAGATACATGTCTTAGAAAAATGCTTTAGCTAAAGCAGAAATTTACATAAAAAAATTTGGACACGCCTGTGTGGGTATTCCTATTTTTAAGATTAAAATATTTTTATGCATTTATTTAAATATATAGTCTCATATTATTATAAAAAGTGCTTAAGAGGGAATTGGACAGATAAAGAAGCCAAAGGAAAATTGTGAGTTACTCACCCCTGTGGCTGGAAATGTTACATATACCCTGCCCTTAAGGCAAATAACCTTGGTAAAGCTCTTGAATAACTGCAACCAACAGAGTGGGACAGAGCATTCCCCAGGAGGATGAGGGTGGAGAGTAGTTTCTATTCAGTGAGTTTGGCCAGCTGAGCCCCCTTTAAACCTGAAAGCTTCCCTGACCAGCAATTAGGCAGCAATGGGGATAAGGTATCGGATAAGGCAGGCTATCACATCCAGCCAAACTTGGAGAAAGAGGAACTAAGGTAGACAGGGGTCAGAGACAGGTGCCTAAACAGCGCAGCTTGGCAAAGTGTTAGAAGTCTAACCTGCCTGAGGGAAAGAGTCAGATAGAGCCAGATAAGCTTTTTGAAGCCTGCTTAAGCTGTGGATCTGGTGTAGCTCAGTGGAGGAATTCCTGCTTTGCATATACAAGGTCCCTGGTTTGACTCCTGGGTCTCTTTAGAGAAGTGACCCAGAGAGTGATCCACCAGGTTATCAGGCACCCACACGGTACCTTATAACAGGAAACATATAGACAGATTTTTTTTCTGGTTTTAGGTTTTCTTAGATCTGCTGTTTTTATTTATTTATTTTTTCCTTATCAGTTCCCTTTTTTTCCCTTTATTTTATATGATATAACCCAGCACATCACCTGCAGTGGGCAAACTAAAGGGTGATTAATTGATGAGCACCTGCTGCCTGAGAAGTTCCTTAGGGGCTTAACAGGGAAACCTGCTTTTCCTGTTTTTTATTGTTGTTGTTTTTGTGTTTTTGATGTTTTGATACTTGTTTATTTTCCCTTTTTTTGCTACATTTCTTTTCCTTTTACTTTTTTTTTCTCGTTAATTTATTTCTTTTCTTCACTTCATTTTTTCTATATTCTGTTTCTGTTGTTTTTCTTTCATTCGATCTCTTTTTGTTTTGCTTTCAGTTGTTGTAATTCTCTCTGTTTTCTTCTTTTACTCTTTTCCTCTATTCTTTCCATACCATCCTTTTAATTCATTCTAATTATTCTCCCACTTTTGTTCTTTGTTTCATTTTTTCTGTTCCACCTTTCTGATTCTTATTCTTTAGTACATTTAAAAATTTTTTACTCTAATTATTTATTTTCCTAGCTCTTGTACAGTTCCTCTTTTACCTTTATTATTATTATTACTATTATTTTTCTCTTCTTCTCCCTTTCCTTTTCTCTAGTTCTAACATTTTTTTCAAGAGAACAGAGATAATTGCAAGGATATAGAATAACAGAAACTATTTGTCAAAAAGAAACTTTACCACAGATGTAAAAAAAAAAAAAAGAAAAGAAAAAGAGAAAATACTGGAGTAGTAAGAGCAGCTAAATAACCGAAAAGCACATCAAGATAAACAGATGCTTAGACACCAACAAAAAGTTAAAAGCAATATTAAGAAAGAGGAAGACATGGCCCAGTCCAATGAACAAATTCAAAAACAGGAGGAGATACAGAATGTGGGACACTTAATCAGGGATATCCAAACAAATATTATGAATCAACTTAAGGAAATGATGGAAGAAATAAAAGGTATTAAGAAGACATTGGGGGAACATACTGAAGAAATTATAAACATATGTAAACAGATACCAGATATGATGTGATGAATGGCACAATGCAAGAAATAAAAAATACAGTGGAAGCACATAACAGAAGATTTGAACAGGCAGAGGAAAGGATTAATGATGTTGAAGACAGTACATGTGAGAACAAAGAGATAAGCAGAATAGAAAGATAAAATGATAGAAACAATCCAGCAGAGATTTAGGGATTTGAATGACATAATGAAACACACACATGTATGCATTGTAGACATCCCATAGGGATAAGAGAAGGGAAGGGGACAGAAGGAATGTTGAAAAAAATAATAGCTAAAACTTTCCCAACTCTTTTGAGGAACATGGATATACATGTCCAGGAAACACAGCACAACCCAATCAGTATAAATCCTAACAAGCCTGCAACAAGAGCAGTTATTCTCTCTACTCTGCAGACTATAGATGAGGGGGTTTATGAACGGGGGCAACATGTTATAGAACATGGCCATGAGAAGATTTTTAAGAGACAGTTTATTTGCATTGGGACCAAAGGCAGCAGTCATTCCAGCAATTACAAACAAAATGAGAATTGCCAACTGTGGGGTACAGGTGGACAAGGCTTTGTTACGGACTTCAACAGAATGCACCCTAAGCACCATTGAAAATTTATCAATATATGACTTAACCATAAAGACAGAACATGCTAATGTATTACAAGCATTAGACCTAAGACCATAGACTCAGAAAACTGAACATCTGGAGATGAGACCCTCAAAATTTGAGGTTCATCACAGAAATATTGATGGAGCACATTGGACTATGTGAAGGGAAGCCTGACCATTCCACTTGTGGTGATAGCAGACTGGATGAACTCACTTGTCCATCAGCCACCAACTGCCTGTTTGCACAGACGTGGGGTGATGGTGAGCCCATAGTGCAGAGTGTGGCAAATGGCAACATAGTGGTCATAGGACATCACCACAATGAAGTTTAACTCTGTGGATACAAAGAAGATGACCAAGAAGATCTGGGAAGCACATGCTGTGAGAGAAATCAATTTACTGCCTGTTAGAGAATTCACAATTATTTTTGGCATAGTAACTGAAATGCAGCAAAAATCTATGAGGGATAAATTTCCTATAAAGAAGTACATTGGAGAATGCAGATATAGGTCTGTAACAATGACAGTAATAGTTAGAAGATTCCCCATCACCACTCGCAGATACATCATTAGGAACATCACACCTTGTAGGACTTGGAGCTCTCAGGAGGTTGAGATATCTATGAGGAGGAATTCTGTGAAATTTGTGAGATTGTCCATGTTTTCTAATATGTTTCCATTTCCCTGTAGTAAAAGTACAAAATGATAAGAATATTCTTAAAACTAAGGGCAGATAATCCATATTACTCACAAATAAAATGTTACCCTTGGTATAAAAATTTGGTTTCTTATGAGGAATTCAGTTTAGAAGATTGGAAAACAAGTATTTTGAAACCAATTTATTTGCTTATTTACTTTTTTACTTTCTTTCATTACTTTGCTCTTATATATTAATTTCAACATCAATAGATTCAGAAAATCTAAGTACATTAATAAATTAAAAGGAAGCCCATAAATCTTTGAATTATTGAGTCATATGTACACTATTTTGGTAAAACATCTATTTAATTTCAGCCTGGGCATATGCACGGATTATTTCCTCACTTCATTTATTAGCAAATTGTCATCTCAGAAATGCTCTCTAGGAGATCCTCTGCATCAGCCCATTTGATTTAATACTGTACAGAGATTGTCTTCATGTACCAGGTGACTAGGAGGTTTGCTTTTATCTCCCAGTCTTAGGCCAGCTGACTTAAAATCAGTTTTTGTAACACAGTTAATGAGTGTTTATGAGATTCTTCTCAGAATGGTGACCAGATGGATTAGGTGTCACCTCTCTTTCATTTCAGTTGTTGTATAAGATATGAGTTTGAGTTCTTGCTTTCCTCCTTTGCAGCAACATCCATTAATGTTTTTATGTTATTAGAATCTAATTTATTCCATTTTTCTGTTGCGCTGTGTACCAGAGTTCCCATGCTCTCTGTCTAGTTTACACTCTCACCTGGTCACAGTTTCTTAGAAAAGCATCATAACTGATCTTACTCCTCCTCAAAGCATACTTCTTTCCATTAATCATTAATTCTGATATTTCATGAAGACCTAAATTCCTGTCCATACAACTGGCCTACACGGTTTTCTAGTTTTAAATGAAATCTCTGCATTCAAAATAACTATTGTAACCACAATTATTTTACTTATGCATTTCTTGAAACAAACGAAATCATAAAAAATTGCCGCATCCTTAACAAGCCTTTCATTACAAAAACCAATTTTCTTGAAGAGTATTATTTCAGAACTATTTAATTTTATATGCAGAAAACAGAATGGAGGGGTAGAAAGTATAAACTGTTAAAAATTTATTTTTGTTAATATTTTATATATATTTCATTTGCAATTACAAAATTGTATGCAGTGGCTGTGCTTTATGTAGATGATATATAATAATAATTAGAATGATTTTCTTTACTTTCATTGATTTTATTCACTTTCCAGGACTTTTGCAAGATATTTTGGCAAATTTTTATATAATAATCATTCCAATTATGAAAATTCTTCTATCATCCTAAATTATATGAAGAAGAGAATGCTTTTAAGCAGAGATTTTATTAAATATCAACAATACTCAATTATAAAGGTGATACTATTTAACCAAGTGTTAGATTTTTAATAAAAATCAAGATGATTTTTTAAAATTTCCTTTACCAAAACCACACATTGTTCTTGCTCCTTATAACACTTATTCCAGTTGCTCATCTCTTTAGATTGCATTTTTCTCCTTGGTTTTTACCAGTTCTCAAATTTTTCTGTGTTACAGTTATCAAACATCTTGTAGTTCAGAATGTATCATGATGGTTTAATGCATATCCTTGGGTGAAAGAGGGAGAGGGATTTCAGGGTTTTATCCCTAATCTTTATTATATAAGGAATATTTAGAAATTATTTACTTTGCAATTGTAAACTTTGGGAAAATTAAGTGGGATACCAATCGCTCATCAATTTTTAACATATGAAATATAGTATATAATAAAAATATATATATAGAATGTATCTAGTTCCTAATATCCTACAAATAAATATTAGTTGTTCATAAATAATAACTTCACTAGATATCTCACCCTATCTATTGTTATATCAAGGGATATATTTGCTTATGAAGATTGATTTCCATGAAATACTATGTAACTCATTGATGTCTCTGAATTTCTTCACTATAATCCACAATATAGTTCAAGTAGTATTTAATTCATAGTGCTTGTGCTAATTCATTATCTTGGTAATTTCTGTAACATTATATTTTCAGTATTTGGAATACAGTATAAGTATCACATACATATCATCAAGTACCATTTTCAAAACTAATTAACTATAACAAAACCAGAACCAGAGATATTAAAACTTACTATAATTATCAATTTGTAATGTGGAGCAAAAATTATTATGTTAATGATCTTGAGAGGTATCATAGCTATGTCATTGAGTTCTTCATTAGTCATTTTAAAGAAACACATTACTTAAACCACACAAGTATACCTGGAAAATGAGGAAACACGTTTATCTCTTGTAATATGAATATTATTTTTGACCAGATATAAAGACTTTACACAGTTTGTGACTCTGCCTCATTCTTCTCTGAATAAAATTCAAGGAGTGACTTCTCAAGTAAATTCATATAAACCTGTAATCAAAGGAACAATAGTGTTTCTAGATACTTTATAAACATGAGTATTAATTAGGAAGGACACATATAGGTCATAATTATCAGGTACTCTGGGGAACTACTGATTTCATGCTATAGAGAGGCAAGTTTTCCTTCATTTCTTGATTGGTGCAGATTCTTTGGTTATACTCTTGAGATTAGATGAATTTGGAATTGTGCTTTTTATCAAGGAATATTTTTGTTCACAAACGAGTATTCAAAAAAGTTTCATAGTCATGGGTGATACAATAAATTTTCAATTTTTTGTAAGATTAAAAATATAAATATTTATAT
>JAQZBX010008319.1:0-48339 GCA_029593785.1 Cabassous unicinctus
AATTATTTGTAAATAAAATGTCTGATAATTGTTTTAATATCCAGAATATATAAATAACTGTTATAAGACAACAGCAAAAATACAAATAACCCCATTAAAAAATTCAAAGGACTTGAGTAGCTATTTCTCCAAAGAATGGGCAATAAACACATGAAAGAATCCTCAATATTGCTAGCCATTAGAGAGACACATCAAAACTTCAGGATACTACTTCATAGCCCTTAGGTTGGCCATTATTAAAAATAAAACAAAAAAGAAAAATAAGTGTTGGTGAGCTCGCAGATGCAGAGCTAGAGGAAGCCTTGTGCATTATTGGTGGGAATGTAAAATGGCGCTGCCACTGTGGAAAAGAGTTTGGCGGGTCCTCAGAAAGTTAAACATAGGATTATCACATGATCTGGCAATTCTACTTCCAGGTATATGCCCAAAAGAATTGAAAACAGGGATTCATTTACACCAATGTTCATGGAAGCATTATCCACATTAGACAAAAGTGGAAGCAACTCAAGTGTCCATCAAGACGAATAGATTAACAAAATGTGTTGTATACATGCAATAAAATGAGATTTGGCCACAAAAAGAAATGAAGTGCTGATCCCTGCATGACCTCAAAAAACACGTTGCTAAGCAAAATAAACCAGGGCCCCAACAGTCCACCATGCCCCCTCTGGCCTCAGCTATAGAGCAGGATGCTGCACCCCGCAGGGGTAACTCATACTCACGCTCAGCGACGACCCTGACCCTGACGGGAGGGTCCCCTGGCTTATGCACCGATGAAGCCTTGTCGATCCTGGCTCAGTGTTTGGTTCTCGCTAGATTAGACACTCAACAAGGCCATGGACGGCGTCTGCGTGTTATCTTGGCACAAAGCCCATGCACCCAGAAATGTGTGAGTATACCATTTGTTGGAAAAATGAGGGGGCAAGCAAACGAGAGAAGGGGAGCAGTAAAGCTATGCTGACATCCCTCCCCCACCCATGCCCAATTTTTTTTTTTTTTTTGAAGGACTAAAAGCATCTAGAATAAGCAAATTCAAAGGGTCAGAAAGCAAAATAGTGGTTACTGGGGGCTGAGGACAGAGAGGAAAGGGACATTCCTGCTTAATGGATACAAGTTTCTGTTTGGGGTGATGAGAATGTTTTGGAAATAGATAAGGGTGCAAGTTATACATTATCAATGTCACAGAATTATACTCTAAAAATGGTTAAAATTATTTTTAAGAAAATAAAAAAATAGTATATGTCACCTTTATTGTCTGATCCCTGTACTACATTGTACCCACTATGAGGACAGGGATTACCTTTTTTTTGGCTGTTTTATCCTCATAATGGTGCCTGGCACACTATGCCCAATAAGTATTTATTAAATCAAGGATTAATAATAATGAATTAATGAAGCCATATTGGGTACAAAAGGTGATTAAAAGTCATAATCAGTTGTAGATTGCAGACATATGCAACATAATCTGCACAAAGTAACTAATTCAATTAGTTACAATGACTTTAAGGTAGAGGAAGAAAGTCGGACTTGGAAAGTTTTCTTTGCCCAAGTTCATGTAGTTTTAAACCATATAGATAGGACTTTTAACTTCAAAGATGAGATGCAAACTGTGAAGGTTTGATGCCGATGGACCCCAGAAATCATGTCCTTCGGGCTAATCCATTCCACTGGGTGTGAACCTATTATAGGTGGGACCTTTTGATCAGGTTACTTCAGTTAAGGGCCTTTTGATTAGATCACTTCAGTAGGGCATGACTCAGGGTGGGTCTTAATCCTCTTACTGCAGTCCTTTATAAATGGGATGAATTTGGAGAGAGAAACAGAGAGAAACCCCAGAAGCTGAGAGAGGAAGCCCCAGAAACCAGCAGCTGAAATCAACGGAACACAGAAGCGGAGAGAAAGCCACAAAGCAGGAAGCTGAAGGCAAGGATGTCCAGGGGAAGAGGGAGAGCTCCAGTAGCACTGCCCCGTGCCTTGCCATGTGAGAGAAGAGTTCAGGATAATCAGCAGTTGGTCTTTGGGGAGAAAAGCATCACCTGATGAAGTCTTGATTTGGACATTTTCATAGCCTCAGAACTGTGGGCTTGCAAGCCCATAAACCCCCATGGTAAAAGCCAACCCATTTCTGGTACATTGCTTCCGGCAGCTTTTAGCAAACTACAACACAAACAAAAGTTCACTTAAAGTTCTTGCCTTTTCTCCTATTCCATGCTACATGGCATGTCTTCTTGTATTAGTCAGCCAAAGGGGTGCTGGCGCAAAATACCAGAAATCGGTTGGTTTTTATAAAGGGTATTTATTTGGGGTAGAAGCTTACAGTTACCAGGCCATAAAGCATAAGTTACTTCCCTCACCAAAGTCTGTTGCCACGTGTTGGGGCAAGATGGCTGCCGACGTCTGCAAGGGTTCAGGCTTCCTCCTCCTCCTCCCAAGGCTCCGTGGACCCAGCTTCTTCCAATCTCAGCCACAGGCTGGGACAAGTCTTGTCTCTCTCCCAGAGCTTGTTTCTCTCCAGTCTCAGCTGCTCTGCTCTCTCTACAAGGCCAGCTGTAAACTGTCAGGCGAATGGCTCGTCTCTCTTTCCTGGGGCCTCTGTCATGTCTAATGGAGCCTTCTCTCTTTCCTCACTTATCTGCTTCTTGGTGTGCCTACTTTATGGGCTCCAGGATCAAAACACTCCAACTCTCTCCTCTGCCTTGTCGTTTTCTCTGTGAGTCCCTGCCCACCAAGGAGGCGGGGACTCAGTGTCCTCCTGATGCGACCCAATCAAAGCCTTAATCATTATTTAATCAAGCAAAAGTGAAACCTCTGAATCCAATCCAATATGCCCAGAGGAACAGACCAGTTCACAAACATAATCCAATGTCTATTTTTGGAATTCATAAACAATATCAAACTGCTATGCTTCTTTAACCTATATAAATTGCTTCTTGGGTTTGAAGGAAAGACGTTGGTCATAGTACTTAAGCACTAGAAATGGCATTCATTTGGAATCTTGAAGGATAAATAAGACTGGGGCAGGTAGAGAAGTGGGAAGGGGAGGTTGTTTGAGGCTCATTTAATACACATAACTGATGGCAGAGACATGAGCTGGCAAAGGAGGCGGTGGAGAGGAGAGGGAGCTGAGAATGGCTGGGTACCGGGCATTGTAAGAAGGTGGTAGTGGGCAGTATTAGCAAATGCTGCTGAAAGAGTGCCAGGTGCGGCCAGAGAGAGGTCCAGTGGAGTCAGAGACAGAACTTAGGTGACCTTGTTTAGAGCTTTCTGGTGATGGAGTGGTAAGGGTCAAAGGCAGACTTGAGTGGGTTTGGGAATAAGTGGAAGGGGAGGAGGTGGTTCATGACGCCGTTATCACAGAACATCAACAGGGAGCTAAAAGCTTACAGAGTGGCAGGATTGTGCTGAAAGAGTCTATGTTTATTCTGCTAAGCTATTTAATTCAGTGCTTGAGGATTTAGTCAAATGTCAAATATTTAAGAGAAAATATAGTAGGATATCAATATGTGTTCCTGCTTGTTAGCCCTCCAAAGGTTTGGTCATATATAATATTTTGTGAGGTATTAAGAAGAGAATATGTGACAAAATATTATACTTCAGCAGAGGCAATATTAAAACTATTTATCAGCTGTTGTGTCACAGAATTGGTCTTTTAGAATGAATTCCATTACCCAGTAGAGTGGGCACTGGTCATAAAGAACCACTGAGGCTATCTCAAAGCATTATTCTGGCTGAATACCAGTCTGGGGAGTTTGGGAAAGCATTTTATTGACCATCTAGCCATAAGAACTTAGGAGAACAATCACAGCATAAAGACAACAGGAATTAAATCTCCATTATGACGCATAACTTCTGCTTTTGAGTAACATGTCTGAGTTTTATAGGATTCTTAATTTTATGCAACTCTTGAAAAATTATCTATTTATCTATTATTAAGGAGGGTCATAGATAAATTGTTTAAAGTTAGTTTCTCTTAGAACACGGAAACACTTCATAAGTGTTTTTTCAGGTTTATTTATTTAGGGCAAAAATAATAAATTTAGTAAAATAGAGCATTCTTAGGCAAACAGACAAGAGATGCTTCTGACATTAAAAATAAAGTTTGGGTAATGACACAGCATGGAAAGAATCCTCTAGTGATCTCATGTTGCCAGAAAACTTCTAGTTAAAATAAGTCAGAGATCTTCTGAAGAAGGTAAATTTTGATGACAGGAGAACAAGTAAAAACCTCAATACTAGGCATTTCTCTAAGCTGCCATTAGCTTCTGAAAAAAAAAATCTCCTGAATAGAAAAATGTTAAAGTAAATTTTGAAACAGTTTGCTGGGTTTGGATGGGCACTGCATCTGGTCTCCTGTGGATCCAGTTAGCGCACTGCAATCTTGCTTGTAGGAACCAAAATAAAAACATCCTTCATTCTTGGACAGAGTTCTCTCTGGGCACAATACCGCACAGAGCTGAATGCTAGCGAATTGTTTTTACCGGAGCTGGGGAAGCTGTTGGCTGTCAGTGGGCAGCTGCCCACTGGCCAGGGTTTTCTCTCACTATGCAGTAGCTGGAGTGAGGGGAACACCTGCCAGAGGTGACGCTCTGGGTCTGGGAACATCTCCTGCCAGAGCTCCTTGAGGGCACAACTCTGCTATTAGTCTTCATAACCCTGAGCCTGACATGCAATAAGAGAACAGTATTTTTTCATAGAATGAATAACAAATGGCAAGGATGGCACTGGCCCCAAAAGCAAAGCCATCCTAGTGTTCCTTTCCAGGAGAGACTCAACACTACGATTCCTGACCTACTGAGACCAGCAGCCTCAGGCTTCAACGTCTATGTCATCTGAGCAGACATGCTGACACTCAGAACTAAACCAAGAGTCCTAGAGAAACTTGGAGCCAACGTGGGTTTATTTGTGATTCTGACCTTGGGTCTATATCTCAGGCAAATGATTTCTGAAGGTGGCTCCAGAGGGGTTAAGATGCAAGCCAACGGGCCCACCTTTTAATGGTACCAAGAGGCATACAGGTAATAAACTTTCTCTTAGAATAGGGGTCTCTTAGAATTAGTGCTCTTCTGAGCAACGATTTTCAAAAACTTTTAGTGGCAGAATATACACACACACACATATATATTTTCAAAAACAATTGTATGATGGAACATGAGTGTGGCACTTGTCTTATTCAAGGGGTCTTGGGGCGCTGGTCTACTCCTTAGCACTGCTTTACTCCCCAGGATAGTCTGGAACCTTTGGGGTCTGAAGAATGCAGATTGAGAACCACTATATATGTTCCTTCCATTCTGCCTTTCATTGGCAGTGGAGAGCTGCATAGAACAAGCAAGCCCTGATGCCTTGAATTACTAGAAGTGCCTAGGAAAGCGGGTGTGGCTCAATCGGTAGAGCTCCCGTTTACCATATGGGAGGCCCCGGGTTTGCTTCCCGGGGCCTCCTTGTGAGGGCAGGCCGGCCCGTGCAGTGCAGTGGGCTGACGCAGCAGGACCTCACAGCAGGAAACGGGTGTGGCTCAATCGATAGAGCCCCCGTTTACCATGTGGGAGGCCCCAGGTTCGCTTCCTGGGGCCTCCTTGTGAGAGCAGGCCAGCCTGCGCAGCGCAGTGGGCTGATGCAGCAGGACCTCACAGCAAGGGGGAGATAAGCAGACACAGAAGAAACACACAGCGAATGGACCCAGTAAAACACAAGCAGCAAGGGGGGGATAAATAAATAAATAAATAAATCTTTAAAAAAAAAAAAGAAGTGCCTATGATTTTGATGCTAGACGACTAAAATGTATGGGCATTTTATAATGTGGACTGAGAGAAGCACTTTCCACTTTATGCAAAAGTACCTTAATATTTTTTTTGGCTGGTTACTTCAAGTTCCATCAATTCTTTCATTTATTCAACAAATATTAGGGAGCTTTTGTCATGTGCCAGGCTCTATGAAAAGTGTTGGGGGACCTAATGAAAAATGAGACGGAATCCCTGCACCTGAGGTTGTCGGGTGAGGGGGGCTTGCTAATGATCGCTGACTGTCATGAGCGAACAGAATGAAAAGGAGGAAGACCCCAAGGCCTGTCTGCTGCCCCCAAGAAGGTGCCCCAGAGGTGGTGACAACAGAATCGGGTTCTCGAAGCAGAGTCAAGGGCTGTGGGAGAGCTCTGTAGGCAAAAAGCACAGATGTACAAGGACGCGGAAATTTCAAAGAGGATAGAGTGCTTGGGGGATGGTGACTAATTCTGCCTGCCTCTCAAATACCACACCTGCCAAGTGTCAGTGGGAAAGGAGGCTACAAAGTCAGCCAACATAGACAGTGGCAACTCGAAGATCACACCTTAGAGAGGAGGCCAAGTCCATCAGATGAAAGTGGAAGTAGCAGAGACATATTACAAGCCCCCCGTGCCCTTGCCTTTGCCCACGGCAGGGAGCATGGGAGATCTTCGCAGAAAATGTCACTCCACAGCTGCCTGGCCTACAGCCTGTGTTTTGTCTCTGGATTCCTTTTCTCCTCGGTTTCACTATATTTCATGATTGTTTCATCTTTAAATCCTGGGCCCATGAGTCATTTCTTTTCATCACCCTTCAGAGTATTTGATTAGCCCAACTTTTTCCCAGTTTAAGCCTTAAAATCACTTATTTAAAAATTAAAAATCAACCCCATAATTAGCTTTATAATAAACTAGTCTTTTGAAAAGTATACTTAGACCATGGTTAAAAAAAGAAATTGGGTTTTATATCCTCTAATGTCCCCTGAACATCTATTTTGAGTTCTTGGATTCTGACCACTTCATAGAAAATAGTAAATATAACAAATGCCCAAACTAATCAAAATATGCCATTTTCAGTGCGATAGTAGAGATTTTTTTTTCTTTCATTTATATATCTATGCCATATTAATTCTCAGATTTCACATCTAACAAAGAAATACAAGTGAATAGAAATAATACCAGCTCATTAATTCAAAATGTTATCACTCTTGGTTTCGGTAAGTACCAGGAAACCAAAGGATCTGGAAAATGTTGAAACTAAGCTTTTATCACATACTGGGCATAAAATGCACCTTTTGAGATGTTTGAAAAAATTATTCCCAAGTCTATGATAACTTGTGCCAAGAAAAAAATTCCTTTTTGAACCACTATGTATTTTAGTTGTCACTGCACACTGAATTCCATTGGGGAGATTTCCAATCCAAAAGAGGAAAAAAGGAAGCAAAAAATGTTCCTCAGTAGTCACAACATGAGGATGCGGTAGATGAAGGTTAAACACATTTTTCCCACTACTTTAGTATTGTTTGCCTTGCATGGCACCAGACTGACATTTAGAGCTATTCAAGTCAAAATGATAGAACCTTCTTTTTTTCTGGGAAACAAAGGCCATTCTATGAATTAGTAAAGATTCTGATATATTTCTTTTACTATCTGGTTTGACTCTTCTGACTATATTTCCATATAACTCAAAGAGTACACTTGAGTTTAAACTAAAACCTCTAAAACATATGAAGTTAACTTATTATTGGAAATGCAACTTTGGCTAGATAGCATAGGCATATCATATTTTTTAAAGAGTGATTTAATACCCTCCACTGAAATTTTTGATTAAAAGGGTCAGATTTTGATAGTATAATTATCATTTTCCTGTTATTTGATATTTCTTTAAATATGCTTTGTTGCCTCTTAGAAAGGCCAAGAACACATGGCTTGTAATAGTGAGCTCTGTTTACAGGTGCAAAATTTAAGTCATGGCTCCAAGATATGTAGTGTGGAGGAAGAAGTGGTGAAAAGTTTTCTTCCAGGGAACCATTCCAATGAGCTCTTTCTGGCCCAATCATTCCTTTAACTCTCTACCCCTCACCCCTCGGTCCTCATGGACAGTTTCGTACATGTAATGAGTGTTCAATTTTGTTCTGACAAAGGTGACACTAAGAGCTACTCAATTTAGTATATATTGATTCACTCTTTTTTCTATGACACTTTGGATATTGTTTTTTTTCCTTGGGTTTTGGCTCTTTTCCCAATTATTAAGCAACTTCTGGTTTTGGTCTGAATGACTTTTAAAATATCTCCTCACAACACCTACCAACACCACCCATGTGCCTCAGGAACCGTAGCAGTTTACCTAGAAAGCCTAGGTAACAAAATGGAAAGGAAAAATCACAATAATGTAGGGAAACGCTCAAATTGCACAATCAGATCCATAATTCTTGATGCCACTCTTACTTCTGCAAGTTTTCCTGTCCCAAATATTCCAGGCCCATCCTCTTGAACTACAACTTCATCCCCTGAGAGGCTCACACCATTCTTCAACTTTGCTGGTACTTGGTCAGGGAATCTGTTAACATGAGCCCTTGTAGGAAACTCAAGCAAGACAGAGCTATCCCCAATGCCATACCCTGCCTTCTTGAGTAGATAGCCTTGTTTGAAGCTCTTCCAGCATTTGAGCTAAGTTTGTGGTATTCCCTCAACACTATGTCTAGACTACCCTGTAGGTCACTTTGGGCAGAAGTGTTGTTAGAACTAGCAGGAACCTAAGTCATGTGTGGGAATGCTTGACCCATAGCTTGGGTTGTAAACAAGCACAGCTGTCTCCAAAAGGATTCCCTTGCAGAACAAAGACAATTCACTGGAATGTTCAAGGAAAATGTTATAACTTCTCATTATAACATGTTTTATAATTTAAACATGTTATATAATTTACCTAACATAGAATTTCAGTATTATGGTGTCATTAATAAATAAACCAAAAAGTTGGAGGCCACTCATCTAATCAGTGCCTAGCTTGATTTTTATTGTTGCTTAAAATTTCTCATGTAATGTTTGCCTAAGTCATTTTCTGGAAACAGCATTTCCTTCTTGAAGCAATCCTTTGAAAATAAAATTGATCCTATGAATCCCACAATGCCATTGCATGTGCTATTCCCTATGTGGATCTAGTGTGTTTTACAGAGATAATGATTCTTCAGAAGGTGGCACCAGCCTCTAAAAATTGGATGAGTTTCCCTCACCCTGGGACTGCTTGGTCCTGGCTCCCTCATTCTCCCACTGGCACCTGTTGCCAAGCAACCCACACTGTTTAGCCTCTAGTCCTGAAGGCTGAATTACAACAGACTGATCAGAAGAGGAATCAAATTAATTTATATCTGTCTGATACAACAACAGTCAAGTGAAAAACAGTATGTTCTTTTCAACATGAACTCAACCAATCTTCCTCCGTCCTCCTGAGCCAACTGAAGCAGCTATTTTATTAAGTTCACTGAGTTGATCCCTTATTTGGATATATGTAGACAGAAAACTTAGACACGCTTTTCCAAATTCAGTTCTTTCCAAATTTTAATCTGTTGTTTATGTTCTGTAGAGTGTTTTCTGTATCCCTGTCAACCCAAAGATTTTTGCATTGAAATTGCACTGAATTAAAACACACAAAAAATATTGGTTATTCTAAAGAGTAGGACCAACTTGCATATCAGCATTTTCTGGTTTTCACCCAAAAAGTATATTCTCTAGTTAATAAAAGAAGTCAGTCTTTGCACTTGATTCTACTTCAAATTCTCCAAAGACAGTGTCTCACAAAACAAACTGAGATTTCATCTCTTTGAAGTAGAGAAAATGTTGCTCTAATTCAATGTTTTAAAAATATGCACAGAAACCTAGAAAAAAATTGATTTAACATTCCTAGATTTACAAACATATCATGGAAACCATAAACATAGTGGCTCTCAAATCATTGTGATTTTGATATGATTCGTCATTGTTTGCAAGAGAGGCAGCCTTAAATTAGTGGAAAGAGAAAGCCACTAAAGTCCCAGTTCTGACACTTAGTTGTATAATGTAGAGAAATTTACTTAACTTTTCTGCACCTTATTTGCTTCATCAGTAAAACTATATCATCTTAATCCTCAGGGTGTGTGTGGCAGTTTGAGATTATTTTATGAATCCCCAAAAGAGAAAGATTATGTTTGTAAACTAATCCATTCCTGTGGGTGTGAGACCCACATCAGTAGGGTATGATTCATGTTCTTGCTGGGTCTGATATAAAAGGAGACACAGAGACTCAGACGGACAGAGAAAAAAGGAGCTGGCATATTTGATTCTGCAATGTGAGAGAGAGGATTCCTTAAGCACAAAGTCCCCAAGAGGCTGGGCCTGTGGAGCAGCTCAAGAGGAGACCAGCCCTGCTACGTGCCTGATAGCTTACAGCTGAACTTGGGAAGAAAGCGAACCACCGAGACTGACACAGGAGGCCTGGAAAGAGACAAGCCCTATGCCTGGTTGCTCTAATCTGAGCTCCAAGAGATGGTAAATTCTGAAGGGGAAGGCAGAGACCACCACAGAGATTGGCGGCCATCTTGCTTTACCATGTGACAACATGCCAGGATCAGCGGTAGCTGATTTTGGTGAGAAAGCACCTCTCATGGTGCCTTGAGTTGGACTGTTCACGGCCTTGGAACTCTGAGCTTTTACCCCAAACAAATAGTTTAGAAAAGCCAACACATTTCTGGTATTTTGTATCAGCACCCCTTTGGCAAACTAAAAGAGGGTGGTTGTGAGGATTATGTGAAATAAGATGGAAAAAAGTCTGAGCAAGGGTCTGACACATCACAAACATAAATATTTAAGAAACAAAGTTTGATTTCTTCACAGCTAATCAAAAACAGCTGGTTATGAGAAATAAATTTACTAACAAACCTTTTCTATACAGGAAAAACACATAATATATTTGCATATGTGCTCTCCACTATAAAATAAATTTAAAATGACAGACTAGATTCTTAAGCCTCTGTAACTATGCATTTTGAAGAAAATATGATTGGTAATTGAAACCCAGAATTCAGGAATTGTTTAGGTAATGTGTTAAAATTGTTCGTATTAGTATTGCACAAAATTTTGCTATTGTCTAATTACTATCAGAATTATTCTACCCAAACCTGGCAATGAAAGTGTTTATTAACTTTATTTATTTTTTTAAAGATTTATTTATTTCTTCCCCTGCTCGTTGTTTTGCGCTTGCATTCTCCTCTCTGTGTGCTCTTCTGTACCTGCTTGTCTTCTCTTTAGGTGGCACCGGGAACTGATCCTGGGACCTTCTGGAGTAGAGAGAGGCTGCTCAATCTCTTGCTCCACCTCAGCTCCCTGGTCTGCTGTGTGTCTTATTGTCTCTCTTCTGTGTCTCTTTTTGTTGCGTCATCTTGCTGTGCCAGCTCTCTGTGCGGACCGGCACTCCTGCACGGCCCAGCACTTCGCGTGGGCCAGCTCTCTGCTCAGGCCAACTTGCTTTTCACCAGGAGGCCCCAGGAATTGAACCCTTGACCTCCTATATGGTAGACAGGAGCCCAATTGCTGAGTCACATCCACTTCCCAACTTTATTCCATTAAATATAAACATGTCTCAAGATACTGCTCAGCCCTTTCTGCTTCCCATTAAGAAAACAATAGAATTTAAAATGCAAAAAAAAAGAGGCACTGAATGAAACTGACAGATTTGGTTAGTATGATAGGTCTGTTCATATTTTACATGTACACAAAATTAATCAGTTTTACAAATAATACATGCTTGGTACTGCATTTGAGGAGGAAATTAGTCCAAGCCCACTTAAAGTTCTCCTGACAGTGACAAACAGGCATAGTCAGAGGAGAACATCTTTCAAGTATTCCTCAATTGCAATATTAATTAGGGATAATGAATATCATGACTTCAAAACAGGAATAAGATATATCTGACAAGCTACTATCTCTTAACACATTGCTTAAAATATTAAAATACTTAGACTAATCTAGCTGCCTCTCATGTGCATGTATCTAAACTATTTGGTTGTTTCTCTAGCGTAGAATACACTTTGATCTGGGAAGGCCGAAAAGATCTCTGGGATGCTCAAGGGATGTCACAGATCCTATATGGCACTTTATAATTGGAAAAGCTCTCTCGCCTTTCTCTTGGTCCCTAGGATTCCATTCCCAACTCACCTTCCCCCATTACTCTTTGCACCTCTGGATGATGAATATATATCCTATGTCCTCGTGCTAAACCTACATAATCATAGCCATGTCTTTAAAGCTAAGGAAAAAAGTCTGTTTTCCCATGAAAATACAGCTGTGAACTTGAGCATTTGCATGCAATCTAAAGAGTCATTTGGGTATGTTTTGTTATGATTCAGAGATTCCTTTGAGACTGATAAAAAATCACAGACACATTTACACAAAATTTGCAGAAATTTTTAGGGGGTTCAAAACCTCCCTGAAGCCCAAGCATTATCCCTGGATGCCAGAGATCAATTCCCTTTAAAATATATTAGGTTTATTTATGAATTTATGAAACTGCCATTTTTGAAGGTCAAAAGCAGTGAAATGTCAGCAATTTCATCTGCTTCTACATATACAAGAAAAAGTATAATATATTTCAGAGTAACTTCTACCTGAAATTATAAAGTATAGTAAAAGTTTCTTGCTATGGGAAAATGCTCTGCTAATCAGAAAACTAAACTAACTGCTCTAGTTTGCTAGGCTGCCAAAAGCAATATACCAGAAATGGGGATTTGTTAGCTTACAAGCTTACAGTTTTGAGGCTGTAAAAATGTCCAAATCAGGGCAACATCAAGACAACACCTTCTTCCTGAAGTCAGGCTGCCAGTGATCCTGGACTGCTCTGTCACATGGTGAGGCACATGGCAGGGTCTGCTGGTCTCACCCTTCTCTTTTGGGTTTTGTTGCTTCCAGCTTCTTGCTTCCGTGGCTTTCTCTTCTTTGTCTGAATTTCATTTTCTTATAAAGGACTCCAGTAAGAGGATTAAGGTCACCCTGAATGAGGTGGGTCACATCTTAAGTCAAAATCCTTACAATGGATCCACATCCACAGAAATGTATTAACTTTAAGAATATACTTTTCTGGGGTACATGCAGCTTTAAACTATCACACTAACCTAAATGAATGAGTTGCTGAAAATTCCAAAATTTTAGTGTATTTCCAAACACACCATTTCAGTGTACTGGGAATACAAGGTAGAAGATCTTACTGAGACCAGAGAAAGTGCGTGATATACAGGAGTGTTCACTTTTTATCACTTACCCTGTGTAACAGTTTAATAGAATTTTCATAAGCCACAGGAATGTACATGTCCTTTAAAAAACAATTAATGAAGAAAATGACATATAGTTTGTGACCATTATTCAAACACCAACTATTGATTATATACGTTGTACTTGGAAGAAGAGAAAATCTTTCATGATGAGGGGATGGGGGTGTGAGGTGGGTGCGGATATGATATTTAGCTTTCCAGTGATAAGGAAGTTATGCTTTTCATTAGAGGAGAAGAGAATTATGTTAAGTAACATAAAATTAAGAACAATCACCTGGAAGAAAGATATCAATTTTATTAAATATCAGATATTAATTTACTTCAAAATGAAGCTGGTTTAAACTGTGTAGCATGGGACCATCTGTCTTATCAGAATTTAAGTTTTGGTTTGATGCCATCAGCTTGTCCTATTTTTTTATTATTATTATTATTTATTTATTTATCCCCCCCTTGCTGCTTGTGCTTGCTGTGTCCATTCGCTGTGTGTCTTCTCCGTGTCTGCTTATCTTCCCCTTGCTGTGAGGTCCTGCTGCCGGCCTGCCCTCACAAGGAGGCCCCGGGAAGCGAACCTGGGGCCTCACACATGGTAAATGGGGGCTCTATTGGTTGAGCCACACCCGCTTCCTGTTGCGAGGTCTTGCTGCATCAGCCCACTAGGCTGCGCGGGCCGGCCTGCCCTCACAAGGAGGCCCCGGGAAGCGAACCCGGGGCCTCCCATATGGTAAACGGGGGCTCTATTGACTGAGCCACTCCCGCCTCCCTACCTTGTCCCATTTGTATTCAAAATGGATCTTTAAGCTAATAATTAAGGATACGAACCTATGTTTCTAAGAGACAGGGTATAGACTCATAGGCTAGAAAACCTTTCTCATTAAATCTTTTCTTATTGTATATGCAACCTCCATTAGAACTCAGATAATTATTTTTTAACAAGAACAAGAAAGAAATCAAATTGAAATGCCTTGTTTTTTCTCTTCAACTATTTTTTACGGTTGCTAACAATGATCATTTTTAAAAAAATGTAAATAGGCAAAACAAATGGAATGGGAAGGAAAGGAATGGACAAAGATACCCAATCTCACACTTCATTTGCTTGAATGTAGGATACCTTTAACAAAATATTGTGACTCCAATAAGATAGTCTTTTATCAAACACCAAAGATACTAATAGAATAAAGATGATAGCAATGGAAACAAAGGCCCATATCTGTAAGGATTCAGAGTAGAAAGAGCCACTGAACTAAAAAAGGCTAACTGTAGGCCTTAGCATTAATACTTGTTAATATAACGTAATCCCTTGTCACCTGGACTTCCTAGGTCTGAATCTGCAGAAACTGGACTCATCGGCATTGCACACAGTGTCTTTATAATCCTATATCCTTAATGCACAGATTGCTAAAGTTCAATTACAGAGGGATTCAATATTTGGCAATTATTAAGTACAGAAGCATTCTAGACAATTCATCAGCAATGTGTCTCATTTTAGTTTTTTTAAAGAATGCAATTTGTTTTGTTTTTTCAGCATTAAAAAAATTAAATACCTTAGTTCGACACAAAAAGGTGACACTTCAGATAGTAATTTCTAAAAACCAGTTTTTAAGGTTAATTTGGCCATTTCTGGGATTACACTGGAACAACCCCAAGAGTCCCATATTTGCAAGCAACCAAATACATACTGAAGTCAATTTTCAACAGTTATACGATTGCCTTGAAAACGCTGTGATGTGACACCCACACTGTGTTATTCACTTAGTAAGACACACAGGATTTCAGTCACATTTCAAAGGGCAATTTGAGCACTAGCATCACTGGCAGCTCGGGAAGAAGGATGCAAACGATGCATGCGGAAATGTTTCTGTATAACCTGCAACACTGTCTATGATTTAAAGACACATCTTTGGGGTGGTGAGAGTACATCGCACATGGTGTTTCCACAAAGAGACAGATAAATAATGGATAATATACAGCTTTTTTAAATGAAAGAGGTTATTCAAGAAGACATCAATAAGGTAGCTTCTGAATTAAAGGCAAAATGATAGTAGGAACTTTGTCTACCCATCAAAACTGCTAGAAAAAGCTACAAGTCGGTTAAACAACAGATCCCTCTGAATAAAATCAATGAGTAAGTCTTTGGTTAACATTCAATGCAGCAATTTGATTCTTTTTTTCTTTTTTTTAAAAAAGCAGTTTGATGCATAACAGACATAGACATGATCTGGAAGCCTCTAATACTTGAAACTCAATCATACGTATATTGCTCCAAGGCCATGCTGAGGCTATCATAATGAACAAGAGAGAAAGACCCAATACGCGCCTTCATGGAGCTAATGGTCTGACTGGGGACATCAACATTGAACAAGAAAGTACAGGCATGGAGAGTTTTATTAAAAGGACAAGATAGTAACTCTGAACACTTACTTGGCCACATGATTAGCCTTAGGCTGGGGGGCGGGGGTGGGGGATGCTGGTCAGGAATTGCTTTCCTGAGGAAATGACGTTTGATCCAAGAAGAAATGGGTTTGTGTGCTTCTAGGAGATGGAGATCTCCTTTGGACAGAGGAGAGCACAGCACACAAAGAACAAAGAAGTTCATTCTGCCTCAATAATAGCAAATATCTCTATCTGCAGAGATGCCCTTGAGTAATAATATGTCAGCACTTAATTCCTTTTCTCCATTCTAAACCTGGCATAAAATAGGACTAGGTGAAAAAAGGCATTTTGTTTCGTCCTGCGTATATACCCAGCATCTCTTTTTCACCTCTATTCCCCAAGTCTAGAGTCCCAACAGGCAAGACCCAGTTTGGAGTCTCCAGTGAGGCATCGAGCTACATTTGGCCATTCATCTGCAGCATCTCTATCACCTCCTGGGTTTTACTTTATCCAGGCTGTGAAAAACCAGCCCTCTGCATGCTGAGCTTTGTTGCTAGGCAGCTCTAAGTGTGGCTACTCACCCACTGCCTGCTCTGCCTCCAGACTACTTAAAATGAGTCCCACCAGGATGGAAAATGACCCACCTGCTTCTGGCTAGGGCTAGTTGCCAGTACGTGATGTGTAGCAGCAATAATATTCAGTACTAATGAAGATTCACTCCCAGGAACACACTGCTTCAAAGATGCCGACAGAACTTCTCAGGTCAGTAACTCTCCTTGACTTGAAAATCAGAGCACATGATGTTTACTGGAGTTGATATGTGTATACATGACACACATTCAAATTGCATCACAAGGCACGAGTTTCTGATTGCCCCTTTGAGAATTTTCTTTGAATAACATCTCTCCTCGTGCTCACACGATTTAGCTTAAGAGTATTCATTCATGGCTGCCCTTTACTGAACTGGTATATGTGGGAGGAATTGGGAGCTCTTCAGGGCGGAGGCTCGGAAGCAGTAAAATCCTTTAGTAGTGAACAATCTGCTTTCCCTGTCGTGGGTGTAGCTTTGGTGCAATGAAGTAAGCACATGGCTTTGCTGGGATCATGGGTCCCAAGCTGGAAAGGTCTCAGAGATCAGTTAGTCCAACCTCTTCATTTTGTAGATAGGGAAACTGAGGCTGGATGTCACCCAGCTAGCAATTAGTGGTAGAATAAAGCATAGGACTTCAGCTTCTGAGCTCTGTGTTCACCCGGGGCTCTTTTTACTGTTATTCTACCTGGCCTCTTCCATAACTCAGGAGCTTATTTATAACTTTGGAATGCCAAAAACCAGAGAACCCATCAACTCTTAATCAGAACACATTTTGAGGAAAAGTAAAGTAAATGTGGGACATTTCATTTCTGGAAAGGTTTCATCAGGTTCCTTTGCATCTTAGAATGGAGCTCAGAAATGTGTAGGCATTTTATTTGAGACAAATCTCAGTTTTCCTTGAAATAAATACTTAGCTCAGTAAATGCCTACTCATCCACTACAAAGTAAGGCTGTTTTCTCTTCCACATGGTGGTATTTTGGTTCATATCACAACTGGTACTAACATAATGACAAGACCTCGCTTTTGTTTGTGAATTAACCAGCATCTGTCCCCAATCACTTAAAGAACTGATTTTTTTGAAGACAGGAAAATTTTCTCCTTAAAATGCATATAAAAGTGAGTTTCATTATACCCTGAAGAAAATCAAACTTTTGCACAGGAAGTGAAAACCCACTCATGTCAGACTTGTCATAGGTTATGCTGCTCAGCAGGCGAGAAACCAGGCCACTGATTTGTGGTTCTCTAAACCAAGGCTGCTGTCGATGAAACCTGATCTTTGTGGGCATACTTAGACATCGCTGTTGACATGCTTCACACACACACACACACACACACACACACACACACGCAACATACACACACGTTACTATTTGGCTTGTGAAAACGATCCTTTCACCTTCAAGTGTAATAAATGTTAGTGGTATCTATTTTCATGAAGTTCCCATGGTTTTGTCATTTCTCAGATCAACTTTTGAATCTGCCATTCAACAGTGGCAACTTTTAATTCTGATGAATTTTATTGCCTGGTGTGAAATTTCTCTAGTCCACATCACAGTACACTATACTTTGCATCTGGCTTTTTGTCTATGCACATGTCCAAATTCCAAGACATGCAAAAACTCCTAAGACAAAAATAACTTAACCACATCTGAATATTCAGTTTCTATGGAGACTGAAATAAAAGTGAACTATCTAATGAGAGTTTTTTTTTTTTTTTTTAATTCCAGCCTGATGCTTTACAGTTTTGGAGTACGTTGAAATGCCTGGGAGCTGGTTATTATTCCAAACATATTTTTCTAATATGCAATCACGTATTCTAATGAGAATCGTTGATGACAGCTAATTTTCATTGCTGTGCCCCCCACTGACCTTTACAAATGCTTCAATTACACAGGAAGGTAGTGGTTTCAAAACTTTTGGAGCCCTGAGGAAGCTTTCTCTGCTATATCTCAGGCCTGCGGATAGCGTTAGGCTAGGCCTCGTGGTGATGAAACAGGCACAGATTAAATTAGCTTGCTTCTTTCCGAGACACCCAAGAGATATTTTGTAAGATGTCACCTAATTCAGTTTGCAAATGACTGCACTCAAGAATAATCCACTTAATTTCTGGGTCTTTTTTTTTTTTCAGAATACATAATGACTTTCAAAGTGATCACACTACACAGTGGCACATACTCAGTGTTTTCACTCATATGTGGAGGAATTAGATTAACCCTGCCAATAACTTAGTTAGAAAAGTAAGTTTCATTATGGTCTGTTTTGCTCTCAGAGATATTTGTGGAAAATACACAAGAAAGGTTGTCTTTCATACAGAAAGATATACTAGGATGGAAGAAAAGGGTTTCCTTACACATGGCTCTTCATGTACTCTCTCCATGACTTGGCTGGCCTCTCTCTCCAGCGCTACTTACCTGGAGCTGACCCGTTCCCTCCCACACACTGTCCTGAGCTCCAGGCCTATATGCTTAATGACTACCTTCAATTCCTAGAGTTTATCAGGCCATTTCACAATGCTCTGCCCGGAATGGTCTTACTTCAGACACCTTCAGACACCTGAGAACATCTATCCATCCTTACTGACTCAGCTCAAGTGCTATCTCCTATGTGAAGACGTTTCTCTCCCATTTATATCCTTTTGTGCCCTATATACACGCTACTAACATTTTACAAACGTCGTTAGAATTTGTCGCTGCTTTCTAAACTGTGAATTTTTTGTGCCTTACTCACCTCTGTACCCAGTGCCTAAGCACAATGTCCAGCAGATACTGAACCCCTATAATCTACTGCATGCATGGCTGCAAGCCTCCACTGATAAATATATTTAGCCACTCCTCTCTTTTACCTAAGATAATGGTTTTCAAACGTTAATGTGCCTAAATGTCTCCTGGAGAACCTATTAAAACATTTTACTGAACTCCATCCTCAGAGAATCTGATTCAGTAGGTTGGGTGAGAACCCATGACTTTGCATCTCTACAAAGCTCACAAGCGACACGAGGATCGCTGGCCCCAAGACCACTCTTTGAGAAGCACCCATTTCCTGCCTTCTAGACTCATCTGCTTCCTCCAGAATTCTCTGTCATCTCCTCTGTTTCCTGCCTCCACCTCTTTGCTTGGTGATTAGAGACCTGACTTCCATCTCCTTCAAACAAGTGTTACATATCATGCCTGCATGTAAGTTTGCCGAACTGAAGTTTCGCCCTGAGACTGATACCTTATTTCATGTCTGCTAACACCTAAAGGACAGACAACTTGTTCTCGTTGCCTTTTCCCAGTTGAGGTTAACGAATCTATCACTCACTTAGTAACCTAAATTCACTTTTAACTTTTTGTCCGATTTCTGAGAAACACTGTTGTCTCGTGGCTGCAGGCTGCTGCAGGGAGGGTACGTGGCCCCACTGCCTTCTCACTGCACACCTTCAGCAGCAGGGACACACCACACCGTGAGAAAGGGCTTCTTGACAAGAGAGCTTGGAAATAGGGTCTGGTGAACTGGTGTTTGCTACATTTATGCCCAGCAGCAAATTCAATGAGTGGAACAGTTCAGGTGGTATTAAATGTGGTATTTCATGGGTACAGGAAACAGAGTAGAAGAGAAAAGGGCTGGAATTTTAATTGAGAGGAGATTCTCCTCCTCGTTTCCACTTCAAGGTTTTTCACTAACTAGGTGTCTGTACTGAACAAATTCCTTAGCCCAGCTAAGCCTCAGTTTCTTTCTCTGTAAAATGACTCAGACTTATTTTGAGATCTAAATTAAAGCAAAAGCTTAGAAGCACTCTTTAGAGAGCTATCCAAAATTTATTATCAACTCAATACTGACCATGGCCAAGCTAAGACTGCTTCTCTACATGCAGAGAAAAACGAACAAGCAAATAAACTTCTTCCCAAATCATAATGTGGGGTGAGCCTCTGCTCCCCATAGTTGCCAGTGCACCTCTCTTGGTAAGGCTGACCACATCACCCTTTATGCTGGGGAGCCTAGAAAGTTACCCAGATGATAAAATCAAGAGGACCTTCTCTTCCTCATTTCTGCTTTCCATCATCTGAGTCTTCCTTTTTCTTTGGCTTCCTTACCTCTTTGTACTTCTCCTGGAAATTTTCTTTGCGGGTTTTTCACTTATAGAAGCCAATCTATACAATTGTTAATATTCTTCTTTTTTGTTAGCTTTCCAATATAATGGAAAGAGGAAATAATTGACTTTTTAAAGGCATATACTAAATTCCCTACTGAATTCACATCAGTTCAAAGCTAATTGTACCTCATTTCCCTCTAAGAAAACTTGTGGGTGAGGAAGAGCACATGCCTAACCACAATACAACCTGGAAAGTGCTTCACTGGCAAAGCAAACACAGTGGTGTGGGAGCACGGAAGGTAGCGGCCAATTCTTCTAGGCGCCAAACAGTCAGGGAGGGCTTCATGGAGAAGATGAAGGTTGGATGGGGCCTTGGCGAATGAGCAGTTCTTGCCTGGCAGAAATAATGGATGTGGAGGAATATCACGTTAGGAAGGGGAAACCCTGGGTAAAGTCATTCCTGAAAGAAGCACGAAAGTACCAGTGTTCAGAAACAGTGGCATGGCTGAAGGTTTTGATGCATAACGGAGTGTTGTCAAAGAGGAAATTTAGAAAGTTAGGTGTTTAGCCAAACTGCAGAGGGTCTTTGCTCTATAGGACATGAGAAGATATCAAAGGATTTTTAAGTCATGATAGCTAAAATACATTATTACAATATTCCAGGCACTGCCTTAGGCACGGTACAACTCATTTAATCATTTAATCCCCCCGAAACCCTATGATGTAGGTAGTATTATCCCCATTTGACAAATGAAAAGCTGAGATCAGAGATCACAGGACTAATGAATGGTACAGCTGAGACTAGAACCCAGATACTCAAACTCCAGATCCCATCCATGTAACCATTTTGCCCTTTTGCCAGTGTAAAACAGAAAAATGACAGGACCCAACAGCCTTCTAATACTATTACTCTGGAAGCATGATGGAGAATAGCTGAGGAAGAAAAAGAGACTGAAGGCATGTAAACCAGTTATAAAATCAATGTAATAGTTCAAGCAAGAGAAGATGAGAGCAGTGGAAGCTGAATCCATTCTTTCTACCAGTGTTGAGGATCTGCTATCTACCAGATACTATTCTAAGATTTGGGGTTCAGCATTAAAATAAGAGACAAAAATCAAACAGAAACTATAATTCAGTTTTATAAACTTGATATTTTTTTTTGTTTCGTTTTAGGATCAAATATAGCTATCTTGTATGAAGTAGAAAAGAATTATTTTGGGGTTAAGACCAGGTTGAAATTGCAAGTGTTGACTTAAGTCATAGAAGTGGATAAAGCTGTTGAAAGGAAGAGTGTGGCATGGGACTCCAAGAGGGCTGAGGAGAGAGCTGTGGAGGGTACCGATTTTTGGAGGCTGGGTGAGAAAAGAGGAGTAAGTGAAATTAGCTAGGGAGTAGCCAGAGAAGTAAGAAAACCAGGAGACGACGGTGTCATAGACATGAAGTAGAAAGGTTTAGTTGTGAGGTGGTAAATGCCATACAGAGATCACAAAGGAGGATGGGGGCATCTGACATCAGTGTCCACTTGAAGAGCAGTTTCCATGAAGTGGTTTCAGCACGTCCTGGATAACTAAGGTGATTAAAGGTGTCAAGCAAACCTCAGATTTTGGGCAAGAGGACTCATTCATAGTGGCAACCAGCCAATATTTGAAGGAGGAAAAGAGAATTCTGGCCCCTGCGCTCTCCTACCCCAGAGGACTGAGCCAGGAAGAGCTTCGCAGAGTTTTAGTTTTGCAGCTAGCTGGCTTTAAGTTTAGGGAAAGGGAACAGGCTTAAAACATGGTCTATAGACTACCAGCATTGGCATCACGGGACCATGTTAGAAATGTGGAACCTCAAGTCTGACCTAGTGTCTATGGAATCAGAATCTGCATTTTACACATTTCCTAGGTTATTCATATGTGCAATAAAGGTTGAGAGCTAGAGTCAGATGTAAAACCCAATTGTAAAGCAAATCGTAACTGGCTATTAATCTATAAGCATGAGTGCCCCCAAATTCTCTCAAGACACACCAGATGTCTATAGTGGCAAAATTAATTCCAGATTCTAGATGCTGCTGGGCAAAGTCATAGCAGAGATAAAACAAATAAAGCCTCCTGCTTATGGAGCGCTTATTCTGAGCCATGCACCATGCTTGGTGCTTGCTGACCTTCTCATTTAGCCTTGATAGCAGTCCTACGCAAGGGCCACTACTTTCCCCTTTTTACACACAAGGAAACTGAGACTATGCGTGTTTCAGTAACTAATATACTACATAAAGGTGGATCTTGGATGTAATCCATGTCTGTCTGATTACAAAGCTGATGCTGAGTGTCTGTGCACCACGAGGAGACTGCTCATGCTTCCCAGCCGTAGCAGAGACCGACTCAGCCTGCAGGCAGCTTGAGTTTGTATGGGGAGACTACCTTGGGGCCCAGGTATTAACTGATAAGGACATGGGTTTATATGTGGCTTCTCTGAACACTGAGGGTTGAGAGTCTTTGTATCACTAGAACATGTTAAGGGTATATCTCAGATCTTTCGTCACCATTAACGCCGGTACTGTTGGGAGTCTCAGCTGTCGGACATCTAATGCTTATACTATCAGGCAAGACAAAAAAGACTGGATTATAGACTGTGTTGGCTAGTACTCTTCTAAAACATGTAAACGTCAAGACTCCCCCACCTCCCAAACTACATGCCAATACCACGCATCTGGGAAGAGAGGGACGGGATAGGTCACGGTGGCTGGAATGCGTTTATCAGGTACACCTCAGCAGCTATAACGGATGGGGCCCAAAGATAGGTGACATGTCTTGAGGGTTCATTCTGGTTAGAAGGTCTCATTAGAGGTCTGTTCTGGCCAAGGTCATATTTGGAGTTCATTTTTAAATCTTGGTTTTCTCCTTGATGGCATTAAGTAAGTCTCAGTTTTACTGATCTGGAAAAATCTAATCTATAAAGGGTTAAAATTTTAATGCAAAAATCTTGTTTCAATATCTTTGCTTCAGACAATAATAATCCAGACCTCAAAATAACAGCTAGTATATACCGAGCTTTTGTTTTGTCAGACACTGTGCTAAGTACATATATTTTATCTTATTTAATCCTCAAAGAATCTTAGTAGTCCTATTATTATTCCTGTTTCACTAAATTTAGGAATGAAAAGATTATGAAAGTTCATAAATTTACCAAGCGAGTAAGTGATGGAGCTGTATCAAACTCAAGTCTAACCTAAATGTCAAGGATAACATGGGAATGGTGGGGGACAATGAGGACTGGATTTGAAACCATTTTTCTGGGTAGAGATGTAAGTGTGGGAATTCAGGTGTCTGACAATGCTTCAAGGAAGCAAACCAATCCTTTGGCTGCTAAGCCAATGATTTGCCAACTTCACTCAATTTATTTCTGATTTCAGACTTTAAAAGAAGGATGATCCACTTGTTCATGGTTCTTCAAACAAATAACTCCTAGTCTATTGAAGTCAAGTCCTCATTTGTGTGTGATGAAATAAAAAAAAGAAAAATAATTTAACAACACTTAATTTAAGAATAAGAGGACATCTAACAGCTTGGTTTACCTAAATTTCAATAAACAATACTCTTAAAATAATTAGCACTGCAGTAAGTCCCTTACTTATAATTCCTCTTTGTAAATGAAGCATTTTCGTGCCCCTGAAATGATTCAACATTTCCAACTATCCAAGAAAAAGCCTCAGGTCCTCTCTTTTCATTGACATAATGTGTGGATGGGAGGCGAATGGGGTGCTGAGGGTGGTAAGGTTTAGAGCAACTTGGAGATGCTGAGAAAAAGATGTATGTTTGCTGTGCTCTTGACTGCCCCTTTTCACACAGAGAAGGAAGGGCCCATCTCTGGGTGAAATGCAAGGAAGCAAGAGTGGTGACTCTGAAGGTAAAGTGCCAGGAAAGGAAGAAGATACCTGGCCACTTGCCTTGGGTCAGTCTGATCTAGCAGAGTAAAAGATCAAGGGGTTATAAAAAAATCTTGTAGCATGTCATATTAGATGCCAGGCACTGGCATAAAGGAAGAAGTATTTACTATTCAAGCACCATTTCCATACATTTCTTCGTCTGGATTTATAGCTGGCTTTTTCCTTCATTTCTTCTCATGGGTTTTGCTCTCAAACCCTACAGCCTATAATCTCTCCATAGATAGTTTCTTCCCTTCCTGCCTGAAAACTTAGTACTAAACAACTGTTGACAGAGATTTAGGTGCTTCCTAAAATAGAATGACAGCTGCAAGACAGGATACCAGATAGTCCACTTGGCAGACTGGCACATGGAAAAATCCATGCACCCCTAACTTTTAAGGGGCTCATAGACAGACCCACTTGAGTCCACCCATAAAATTCACCTCTATGGACCTTGCATTGAGATGCCTAACCTTAGTGGGCTGACTCTCACAGTATGTTCAAAGAACCTCTGGAGAAAACCAATCTAATTGAGAGCAGCACTGAAGCCAGATTCACTGTGACCATTCCCAATCTTGCACAAATTAGGGAGTTCAGAAATAATGCTGAGTTCACTAAACTCTTAACTCTAATTCCATTCTGTCCAGTCATACCTGGTCATGAAAGAAAGAAAAGTAAAAGGGTGTTTCATTTTCTGGAGAACCATTATTAGAATGTGTGCTCTTTTTAACAATACGCCTATTCCCATATTTTCAAATCCCTTCTGGAAAATAGATGTGGTAGAGAGAGGAAGAAAGAATTTCCACTTCCGTTAGGCATTTGTATTTGTGTATACTGCATGCCCTTAAGTCTGAAGTCTTCCAAGCGCCAAAGTAAAATATGAAACAAAATCGAGGAACCACTGTCTGCAGACTATCGCCGGCTGAATGGTCTGAGAGGTGGGTGAAGGAAGGAAAGCAAAATGAAGTTAGCGGTCTATACAGCAGAAAGAATGAAGGTGTCGCCTTTATTGTGACCATTTGATTCAGCCCTTCCAACTGGAACTCAGAGACACCAGCTCCTACTTGCTGCTCTTTTTGGTCTTACTATTCTGATCTACTTAATTTTGATACTTCAGTCAACTTTCGCAACACACATAACAAATTATCATAGTACAAAATAGCTAGTGTAGTAGAAAAGGCTTAAATGGTGCAATGATTAAGAGCATGACTTTTGAGTCACACATTAATGCTCATCCATTGGCTGGCTATGTAACCTTGGGCAGTAACCTCTGAGATGCAGTACTTTTGCATATAAAATGGAGATTATACATATTTTATTGGGTGATTGAAAAAAATCAAATGAAATAATCCAAATGAAGTGCTATTTACAAACTGTTCAATGAATGTTGGGTATTGAGAACACTAATAATAGAGAAAGGCTATCTTCTTTTTTTTTTTTTAATGCAGAAAGGTTATCTTTTACAGAATAAATGATGAATAGAAGTAAGCATTTAGATTTGTGTGTATAAAAAAGTTTGGATAGAGAATTAGAAAAATATTAACTGTGGTTATCACTAGTTGTTGGGATTCTTATACTAAATAGGCCATGTGTTACTCATGTAACTTTAAAAAAATGCCATGGAGACCAATGAGAAGTTCTTTGGACAAGCATGGTAGTTAAGTACTCTGGAATCCATGATAGCTGGACCTTTCAGTTCACAATTTAAAGGCATGATTAGTTTTAAAATACAGAATGTTATTACACAAATAAATCATTGCTTTAACTTAAAAAAAATCACAAGAAAATGTTTTACTAAGCAATTTTAAGGACTATTTATTGCTGTGTTTCTTTTAAAAAATATATTTTTTTGTACTCTACTAGTTCTGCTTCCTCATTATTTGCCCAAGTAGCACTTTTTCTGTCTCTCAGGCTTTTGAACATGTGAGCAAAAAGAGACACAAACATCAGACGGGGAGAAAATTTTTCTCTTCCATTCAGCTGCAGTGACAGCTGGCATGCTCACACAACTTTATTTTCTACCATTTTTCTCATCCCAGAGCACTTGGCACATCCATTATTTAGAACTGCAGTGTCAAATAATTACAGTTGGAGAAAAATATCAGAAGGAGAGATGAAGTTCAGGAAGGAAAACAATCAGTGCAATGAAGATGGACGTGAGGAAGTTCTCCCAGATGGCCCAGGTAATAGAAAAGGAAAGTAGCAATAGCCTTACCAATCCCTCACGTGGGAATGATTTTTTACAGTTCCAGCACACCTTCAAATGCGCTACTTATTTGATGTTCCTGACAATTGCTTCAAGAAAGCATCTTTTTCTTTGCAATGTTCAGATAAGGAAACTGAGGCTCAGTGCTTTTATCTTAGGATTCAAGAGCCTTCACAGCAAGGTCTGGTTTCCAACTGCACACCTGGACACTGAGTCCGCCTTACGCTGAAAATCTTTACCTTTCAAAGTGTGATTCCGGAACCAGCTGTGGTCGTATCACCCGGGAACTTGTTAGCAACCCAGACTCCAGGGCCCCACCCTGTCCTCCTGCATCAGATTCTGCAGGTTAACAAGATTCCCAGCTGACTGTGTGCAAATGAAAGTTTGAGAAGCACTTCCCTACACACGGTGGACTATGCCACACTCCATGCCTAAGATGATATACTTTTCCTTGGCTGCCTTTCCAGTCTGTTCTTCCTGAATTGCTAAACTCTATATTCACCTTTGTCAATTTATATTCATCTTGCGAGGGCCAGTTTATATGTCACCTTTGTGAAGCCTTCTTTGATCTGCTCAGGCTGAATTAATCATGCCTGCCTAAGTACCCCTGCAATACTCCGCTCATTACCCATGGCAGTGGTTCACAACCCTGGCTGCACATTAGAATCACCTGGGGAGCTTTAAAAAATATCAGTGAACTGACCCCATCTCAGACCAATTAGATTCCAATCACTGGGGGTAAGGATGGAACATTTGTATGTTTAAAACCCTCCCCAGATGATTCTAATAGTTGTACTGGGTTGAGAACTATGCTCCATGGTTTGGGAGACCATATAATTTATTTTCTAAATCAAGACAATTTTGAGAGGGAAAAGGAGCAGTAATAAAAAAAATTATGCCAGGACAACAAGCATGATCCAGAACTTTCCAGGGAAAATTGGGAAGTTTGGTGGTTCCATTTATGCTAAGCCTCATAATATTACCTTATTTCCATTTATATATCAGTCTCTGAATTAGGGTATGAGGTTGTTACTGTATCAGACACTGTTTTAGAAACCTTTGCATGCCCAGAACCTACACTAATGTTTGACATTTAGTTGACACTTGTAAGAGACATTTGAAAAGTGCACAAATGGTGACATATTTTGATTCAGGGTCAAGCTTAGCATCCAGGCTTGCTGTTTTTTTCCCCACTACCTTTCCATTACTATGTCAGGGTTATAATAATGCATTGATTTTTAAAGGTAGTGATGAGAACAGTAATGCAAAATGAAAAATTGAGCCTCCACATAAAAAAAGATTTTAAAAACAGCAAGGAAATATCAAAGTTTTCAAAACAGATGGACAGAAATGTTGATCTTATTTAGTCATAGTCTTTTGGAATTCTATCATTTATTTGAGTAAGCACCAACTGGATGGAGGTGTGATTATGAAATGACTCTACAGGGCAACTGGGAGTTAGCAGGTGAGAAAAGAAGAACTTGTAATTAGTGAAACTGTAATTAAAATTATGGGATCATAAGCCTGAAAACGGAGGGAAGAAGACCCTAAAAGCGTGATGATGGAGATAACTTTGGCGGAATGGATCCACTGGTGATAGTGGAGAACATTCCCAACATATTCTTTGAGGGATCTTAAAAAATCAAGAGGGAATGTAAAGTTCAACCACAGAATAGATTACAGGTGAAAAATGTCAAAAGAGTTAGATGAGGCATTAAGTATGGAAATTTTTGAGACACTGATCTCAGGAAATAGAAAAATAAGCAATTTGCCTTTTAAATAATGATTTGAGGATTTGATAGTGTTGTTAAGAATGAAAAACTTTAAAAGAGTGTAAGTGTCCATTAATATGGGCTTGATTAAATAAATTGTATTTTAGTCATATAACAGGAAATTATACAGGAATTGATGATATGATCTGAATGGCTGTACCAATCAATAGCATGTTGGATCTAAATATTGATAAATCACCCCTTTGGCTAGGTTGAGAAAGAGCCACACATCCACACTATATTTCCAAGATTTTAAGAAAGTTCCTATTTGGTGCATGGTTAAATTAATGAAAGCCCACTTTTGCTATATGGTACAGACTTGAAAAATGAATTTCAGTTAGGAAGAACACTAACCCTGAATATGAATTTTACTTTAAGTGGGGCATTAAATTAATAAATCTCTGAAATAATGGGAAATTTAAGTAAAATTAAGGGTTTGAAGACATTTTTACTATTTAACATGCATAGGCGTATGTAATATAATAAATTTATGCAATTTTATAATACAATGATAAACAGTATAAACATAATTAAATCTTCTAGAATTTATGTAAACTCAGAATGCATTTTAATGAAGAGATTAACACTAAATAAATATTACGCATCTCTTATATTAATGCATCTCTTCATTCAAACATTATGTCCCCCAAATAACATTTCTTTAAGCTTGCTTTTTATTCTTGGATTACATTTCTAATATAGAATTTTCCTTTCAGTGGCTTTTACATATTTAAACTGTACACCGTGACTATTTCATTTTTCTACATAGGCCTCAGCCATTTGGCTAGAAAATCACAATGCTAGGAAGTTTCTAATGTAGACTCAAGTGCTTTTATATTCTATTCGTTTTATAAAAGATATTTCAGAAGTCACTCCTCCAAATTGGGCACAAAGTCATAATTTGAAATGTGTAATTAAATGAATGGTTATCAAAACGTATGTTATAAAATAGGACTGAGCGCTCCAATGAATTTCTTAGCTATAGAAATATAAAGAGGGCTATTCATCACTAAATATAGGGAGATACCCAATACCTCATCTACAGAAACTTGTTCATCTGCCAATAGTGTCTGCCCGTTGCTAAAGAACTGTATCATTTCCTCTATGAACAGAAATAAACACACACTAAGGGCTAGGCACAACTAGTGAGGACTAGAGACTCCTACTGAAGAGCAGCATAAACAATTCTTCCTAACAATGTGGTCACTAATTTGGCCATATTTTAAAGTTCAAAACAGTCCATAAAATGCTTAATTTCAACATTTTTCTCCTGTTGGACTTAAATCACTCTTATGGCCTTATTATAGCAAAGGTAGATTGCACTGCATTTGCAGGATCGACAATTCTCTCAAACTCTTCTGTTTTGCTGTCTGCTGGATGAATAACTTCTAATATTTCTTGGCATTTGGGCAAGCTGGAAAGGGGAAGCCCATTCACAGCTAAGTGTGCTCCCATGTACTTTCTGGCTGGTTTTTACATGTATTTTAAATATAAAATAGTTAACTGTAATGCCCCATTCAACATATAAAATATTTTCTCGTGTAAGTCCATTTTAAAATTAGATTCAACAAATCTTAAAGCACAGAATTGAAAAATATGCTAAAATAGAAAATGAATGCACAACAGGTACCCAGTTATACTACTGATTTGGGACTATGTCTATAATATAAAAATTATGTTTTGTTGAAGTTGTACAAGGATCTTTTCCCCTTACAGCAATAGGCTTTTTTTTTTTTTTTTTCAATTAAGAGAAATAACACCCTACATCTTTACTTCGTAAATAACAAAGTCTCAGAGGTAGTTTAGTTCAGACGATAAGAACCAGATTGCTTGTCTTTAAGCCCTAGCTCTATTGTATGGCTAGTTGTACAGTTTTGGTAAAATCATTAACCTCTCTATTTCCTGTCTGAAATGGCAACAGCCACAGAAGGTAACAGGTGTAAGTATTAAATGAGTTAAAGTATATAAAACACTTGAAGTAGTGACTCACACGTAGCAGATGCTCAAATATCGCAATATTCAGTCACCTTAATAAAAATTCAAGTTCAATGCCTAACATTGAACATACGAAACAGGGTCGTACCATTTTCCATTTTGAACTAGCTTCAGTGGCAGTGCATAGCCTAAGAAATAACTTTAAATGTCTCCTTAGCACACTGGAGTTTCCCAGAGCACATATCACACTCCTCAATGTCTCTAGGCTCAAAGAGACCAAAGCCAAGCTTTTTTTTTTATGTAGATATATAGATTCATTCTATTGAACCCAGATTATATAGAGAGAGGCTGAATTCAGGAAAACCGCTGCTTGTATTGCTCTCTTATTTTTGTACTTCTGTCCCTTTGCCTACTCCATTTCTTCTGCCTGCAAAGTTCTTGCTATTTGTCTAGAAAAAGAGCAGTACAGGCTCCTTAAACACATGTAGGTTTTGCAATCAGAGAGACCTAAATTTGAGGTTTCAGCTCAGCAACTTAATAAATGTGTGGATAGTGACTGAAGCCCTCTGAGTCCGAGTTTCCTACCAGTAAAGGTAAGACAATGTACTGTGTTGAATAGCATTCCCCCCAAATTCATGTTCCCCTGGAACTTCGGCATGTGAACTTACTTGGAAATAGTGTCTTTGCAGATGTAACTAGTTAAGATGTGGATGGTCCCAAATCCACCGTGACTGGTGTCCTCGTCAGAGGGAAATTTGGGCACAGCCACAGAGGGCAGCCAGCCACGTGAAGATGGAGGCAGGCTGGAGTTACACAGCACAGGACCAGGAATGCGTGGGGCTACCAGGAGCTAGGCTTCTACCAGAAGCTAGGCTGCGCAGGCGTCTTCTCCCAGAGGCTTTGAAAGGAGCATGGCCCTGCCAACATCCAGCCTCCAGAGTTGTGAGAGAATAAATTTCTGTTGTTTTAAGCCACTAAGTCTGTGGTAATGTGCTACAGCAGCCCAAGGAAAGCAATACAGACAGTGATACTTGCCTGCCTGGGTTGTTGTGAAGAATTAAACTTGAAGTATGGTAAGCACCTAGCTGAGTGTCTGACACTGGGTCCACAGTAGCGACTCAGTCAATGATATTATTAGGATTCCTCTTCAGAGCTCGTTTGTCCATCTCGATGTTTGCTTCCTCCCCTAAATCTCTGTAACACACGTTGTCTGTCCTACCTGATAATCATGTAACTTAGGCTAATGTCTATTGCTATACAATTTCTAGGACCTAAACACACTCTACCTCTGCTCAATAAATTATTATTGAAGATAGAGTTGCTAAGTTTTTCAACCAGCACAGCTCATTGTTTCCCATTTCCCCCTTTTGCATTCTTCAAAATCTAAGCTACAGCTCTTATTTCTTTATAACCCAAAGTATTTTTAAGTGACCAACTATATTTTAATAAAATGTTTATATATAATAATCGTGAAAATGATGTTATTTCCGAAAAAGGATATCATGAAAGCAATTAATATTAGGATTGCTTAATCCAATATTAGTTTTAGACCCCATTCAAATTCCAATGAGATTCTGCTCATGAAACATTTGTGAACTACAGTTCCCATAGCAACTAGCAACGTATTTTTAGCGAATGTTGCTGCTTTCCATTCTAAGAACTTCATTGTCATCACAGTCTACATTGGCAAAAGTGATGAAGCTCAGTGATAGATCAAATACCACCCTCCTAACTAATCTTTGGACAATATTGCCCTGTTTCTGCCACCCAACACAAAACACTTCTCATTTCCTTCTTCATTGCTAGTTCTACTGAAATATATCATATATAATTATTCTTAAAATTCTTTTAAAAATGGTTTAGGTTGAAGCTCTATAGTTGCAAATGTACATTTTGGAAGAGAAAAAGAGAGACCTCTGATGACAAAACAAATATTTTTGAAGTAGAGAGAGCCCACTATTTGACAAATCCTTTACACAAAATAAGTATTTTGATTTAAGACCCCCCCAGTTTTGACAGTAATATTCATTTTAAATATATGAACTGGGTACATATTTGCAGAAAAAGCTGAAAGAACCGAAAAATCCTTTCCCCACATATTCAGGAATTGGCAAAATGAATTATTCCCACTACCCAAGACAGGGTTCCATGTATTCTGATATAATGGTCTGGAAAGAGCAGAAATCTCTGTTTAAATTCTCCCTGTGATTCTAAGGAACTCAAGTAAGTTCCGTCTATTTTAGAACCTGCCTGGAAGTTTGGTAAAACAATGCTTCACTTAAAATGTGGTCTCATGCTATGAACCAGTGGGTATTCTATTTCTTATTATTAGAAGTAATACATATTAATAATGCCAATTTTAGAGCTTATAAAGCACTTGCATATTTCTTATCTCATTTAATCCATATATAGTCTTAGGAAGTAGGCATTATTATCCACATTTAACCAAAAAGTTGAAGAGCATGCAGATTGAAAAATTTAAGCAACTTGCTTAAGTCATACAGCTAATGTGGTAAACCTGAGGCTTAAACCAAAATTTCCTTGAATTAAATAGTACTTTATTACTAAATAAGAGAAGACAAAAGCCCAAAACATGGTTGAAGGGCATTGGGTCTCTACATCAGAATGAGATGGAACATTTCATAACTGTAAAGTAGATGGGACTAACTGGGCTGGTAAGTACTGGCAAAACTGAAGTTTTGGAATGAAAAAATGAGAATACTTTATATACACAATTTCAAGAATCTATTTCTAGGGACACATGAAGGTTTCTTGGATCTACTCATTCAAATGTTCAAATCCACTAAATGATAATGATGACGATAACATTGATGACAACAATCTATGCCATTCATGTTTATTTAGCATTTTCTCTTTTTCAAAATTCCTTCATGCTAATTTAGCAAGCAACATTTTCAACAACCCTTTGACGGATGTGGGGAAAATGTTAATAGCTCTCTTTTACAGAAGAAACAGCATCAGGTAGATTGAATAACTTGCTGACTGATTACAGAGCTACTTTTTTTTTTAAAAGATTTATTTATTTATTTATTTATCCCCCCCTTGCTGCTTGTGTTTGCTGTGTCCATTCGCTGTGTGTTCTTTCCGTGTCTGCTTATCTCCCCCTTGCTGTGAGGTCCTGCTGCATCAGCCCACTGCGCCGCGTGGGCTGGCCTGCTCTCACAAGGAGGCCCGGGGAAGTGAACCCGGGGCCTCCCACATGGTAAACGGGGGCTCTATCAATTGAGCCACACCCGCTTCCTGCTGTGAGGTCTTCCTGCATCAGCCTACCCCGCCGTGTGGGCCGGCCGGCCTGCCCTCACAAGGAGGCCCTGGGAAGCGAACCCAGGGCCTCCCATATGGTAAACGGGAGCTCTATCGATTGAGCCACACCCGCTTCCCTACAGAGCTACTTTTAATGTGGTTCTCCAGGCATTTAGTTGAGTTTCTCCTATTACCCATCCTAGTAATTTGAGGGCCCCATTTCCACAGACTCTGATAATTTGCTAGGGATGCTAAATGAGATTTCCTCAAGGTCAGTCTGAGAATGCTCTGGTTTACCAAGAGAAAATCTACCCTAAAAGAGAATATAACCGAGCTGCTGACAGTTTTGATTAATTCTCTAATACCAAAAATATAACACGATGCAGTGCTCTCTCCTTGCCTTGCCTGCAGATGAGCCCATCTCTATAAAGAAGGCTAATTAGGTGCTGTTTCTTTGTCTGCAAAAACATTTGTGGGGAGAATGGGTGGGCTTAGTAATATTCCCACTGCCTCTTTTTCTCTCTAATAATATTTACATAAAGAAACTTGGCTTGAAGTTTTCAGAGATATATTATTCTCCCTGCTTTTAAGAGCTTAAGGTTCCCCAAGGAGAGGTGAGAACATTTATTAGATGAGATTACATGTGCATAGTCGAGAAATAGTTAATAATCAGATGTTTGTAGAGAGTTTGATAACATCTAGATTACTGAAAATATGACCTTCTCTGTTCAATTTTATCCCAATATCCAAATTCCACTAGCAAAGAAACCATGGTTGAGTCACCCACTTATTTATCTTCAATATCAATGCAATTCTAGACACCTAATGGCTGTTCAGCGGTTCGCTGAATGTGGACAAACACACAAAATTCCCAAATTAGTTGTTTTTGCTGCTCAGTGTTCAATAGGTTTGCCATATTGATTAAGATTGTGCTTCAAGCCTATCATCCAGCTTAAAGCATTTCTTGGGTTGGCTAATCAAGAAGTAAGTGCCATTCAACCATTCTGACATGATTCTGTTTACAACCAAACTAATATTACCCAAAGCAGTTTTACAAACTTAGTAAGAAGTCCTTGTGCAAAGATTTTATTTCTGAAACATGTTATTCAAGTGTTCAGCCTTGTGTCCAGGCGAAGGGCAGAGCCTCACGTTCATCCATTGCTTACACTCTTCCAAGGATTACATGAAACCTGTGACCAATTGTGCTTGACTCAAAGTTATAGTTGGACCAGCACAAGAGTGGTTTTATAACATTTATAGAGGACTCCTGGATAGGCTTTGTTGCAAAAAAAATAAAATAAAATGTAGGAAGTGTCTTTATTTTTCAAGGCAAACTCCTTTGAGAGATTAATATAGCCCAAGCCCAACAAATTTCCTAAAGGAGACTCATAGCTATGTCTCTAATGCTCCTTCATCTGCTGAATTCCAAAGCATCACATCTGGAGCATGGAGCTCAGCCAAGTCAGTTCCAAAACCCTGCTATTAGAAGATTTTGGACTAAAAATCGAGTGAATCGAGATGAGAAAGGGCTGTGGCAATAACTTACACATGCAGTACAATAATCCAAGGAGGTTCAGTCTCCTTTAGGTCCTGCAGCAGTCAGGGGCAAGGCTGGGACAGGAAGCCATGGCACTCAGGAATCTGCCATGCCTTTTTGCTTGTGTGCTCACTGTTCCATGCCTAAAAGTCCCCATCTTCCTCTTCATTCCCCCCACCCCCACCTCAGCATGATGAATTCTTACATGCTTCAGGACCCAGATGACCTGAGGGCCCAGCATTTGATTGTACCAGTCAACTTCCTCTGAACTCAGTTTAACCCAAAGACATTTATAGGGGAATTAAATGTGCCATTTGGCCTAACAGGCTGTTGATGAGACACTGCTGCCCAGGCATTCTATTTTCAAAAATTCATCCATGCCAGATATGACAGATGTAGAAAATAACAGCTTGGTGTCAGTGCTTTCAATATGAAAAATCCAAATGTGTTTTTACTATTAATAAGAAATGGCCTTGCATTTCTAGAGACAAAAATGACAAGAGATAGAGTTTTGTAAATTCAGTGCCCTACACTCTTCACTCCTTATCCTAATTCATCCTCTTCCTCCTTGCCTCTATCTCCAGTCAACAATTTCAGTGGCAATCTCAAGAGACTATGTACCATAAATCTTTATGGAGCAAGTTAAAATAAGCATTTAGACAGGACGGTGGTTTCCTTGATTGGGATAATCGCTTGCCTCTAACTCCTTTAAATTAAGTTGATGTTAACCCTCCCTACCTCTTTATCTGGGCAAGTAACATTTCTTGAATGTGAAGGCAGGTCTCCGATTAAATTTGGCAGTTGCCTTTGTAGAGAAAACAAAGCAAATAAATGATGAATTTTTAAACGCTACAATCTTGATCTTGGCAACTGGCCTTTACAAATCGTCTGTGCCGATGGAATGGGGGGAAAAACAACAAACAGAAAGAGAAACACCTGCTCCTATAATAGAGTGTGTGTGGCAGAAATAGCACAAGCCTAGTCAAAATTCCTGGGTTACAATCCCAGATAATCACTGCAATGGCAGCTAGCTGGTATGGACTGCCATATGCCAGCCACTGTCTCAGGGCTTCACGATTATCAACTCATTGACGCATCAAAACAATCCATGAAACAGATACATTCATATCTCCATATTATAGATGGAAAAAACAAGGCAAAGGAAAAAAGGTTAAATTAAATTGCCCAATACTCCAAAGATAGGAAGCAGGGGAGTCATATAAATATATGACCAGAGACTTTAATCTTTGACCCGTTCATGTGCCAGTTGAGCCCTGAATCTCAGCAGAGTTGCAACACCTACTCTCCAGTTCATTGGATTCACCCAGGACAACTATTAAGGAGATGATGATGGACAACAACCATCCCAAGGAACAGAGAGAGTCTGCAACTGCAAGCAGGAAAGTCCCATCCATCTGCCCCATGGGATCTAAGCCCCCTCTCAATTAGAGGTGGAGTGGACATCACCATCCCAGAGTCCTCAAGATTGGGAAAAGAATGATGGGCTAAAGTAGATTTATTATTATTCTGTTATAGAGTTATCATTATTCTAGCAATGGAAGAACTCTTACCATTGATGTAAAGGCAGTGGACACTAGAAGTTCTGAGGGGAGGGAGAGGGGAGAATAGGTGTAACATGGGGGCATTTTTGGGACATTGGAGTTGTCCTGCATGACATTGCAGTGACTGATATAGGCCATTATATATTTTGTCAAAACCTACAAAATTGTGCAGGACAGAGTGTAAAGTATAATGTAAACTGTAGTCCATGGTTAGTAGCAATGCTCCAAAATGTGTTCATCAATTGTAACAAATGTACCACACTGATGAGGGATGTTGTTGATGTGGGAAAGTGTGGGAGGGGGAGGGAGGGGGGCATATGGGAATCTCTTATATTTTTCATGTAACATTTACATAATACAAAGCTTCTACAAAAATAAAAAAAATTATTAAAAAAAAGTCACTCAGATCCCACAGTCTACACATTCAGTACTTAGCTGTAGCTTTGCACATTTTGTCAGCCTTGTGATCGTAGGCAGGTCACCTAACTTCTTTGCATATTACATGGATTAACATTTACAGCTCTGCATTCAGGGTGAGAACCTGTAAATGGAAAGGTTTTAAAAAACGTAAAGGAGGTAAAAGACCCTTTCCTTTCTTCATTCTTTTCCTGTTATCACCACCGCTATTCCTGTTTCTATATGTTGTTATTTATTCATGGGTAGAATGTGCCTGGTAAGCTGACAGGACTGTGATTAGTGATTGACACTCAACAGATGCCTCATACCTGCCAGGCATGCAAACAATGAATACAAGAAATGAGTGAATAAATAAATAAAACTCATACGTTTTCAATTTTAAAAAGTTAATTTAATGGATTTTTAACCTTTAAAATTAAAAAAAAAAAATTGAATCAGGTTTTAAACACAATGATTCTAATCATTTGTTGGGTGGACACATGATGCAATTTTTATTGATGACACATAATATGTGTAAAAGGCATTTTAATTTAGTGATTTACACTTGAATAGCAAGTCTTCTCATTGTCAAGTATTGAAAACTGAACTTTAATAATGGTAATGATAATCATAGCTACCTATGTTTACCATTTTATAGTTTATAGATATATTTTTATTTTTACAACTATTTCACTTGTTTCTCATAACAAGAGGGGCAGGTGGAACTAGCTTCAATTTGAAAAGAACAAATTGAGGTATAAAGAGAATAAATGACTTGCTCAAAGTCACAAGAGTAGTACATAGTGGAGTCAGGATTAGAAATTAGATTTTTTCACATCACAGTCATTGTTTCTTATGTCTAATATTTAAGAAGTGGCCATGCCATGCTTCGTTTAATGTGTCAATATTGTACTTTATTTTGAGGACTAATAAACACTTTTAAATAACTATTATGTCTCAGATTTATTGACCTGCAGTCTAAAGCTATTTCTGAGTGGAAACACACTGTGATGGAGAAAAATACTTCCAATGATTAACTTCATTTTTCCTCAACAAAGTTACAGGTGACAGGTCATAAACACTTCTGGATCCTACTGAATAGTTATCATATACTGAGATCTTAGAGCCCGATCTTCATTTTAAATACAAAGACGCTGAAGCATAGAAATAGTATGTGTTTGCTTACAGCACTACAGCCAGAAAGCAATTTGGAATCTAGGTTTTCTGAACATCAATTAATTCAGTGCTCCTTCCACGGATGACCTACCAACACGTTCGGAGTCCTGTGCCTTATGTGGTTGGATCAAAGCTCACCTTGTAAAAACCACCAGCATGATGCCCTGGTATTTGAGAAACACTCACACATATATAACATAAACACTCCTAGGTAGACCCTAGTAAAAGACTTGAAGCCTCTTAATGCTTAAGCTGCATTACTCATTTCTTCTTAATTAGCAGGACAATTTTTAAAATACAATAAACTTTATTTTTAAAGAGGTTTTAGATTACAGAAAAGTCACATTGAAAGTTTAAAGAAGTCCCATATACCCTACCCCCTCCACCTCCCACATCTTTGCCTATTAATAACAACTTAAAATTGTGTGGTACAATTGTTACAGTTGATGAATAAATATTAAAGCATTGTTACTAACCAAGGTCTAAAATTTACATTGTGGTTTACACTTAATTCCAATGCCCTAAAAATGCCATATGTTCCACCTGTTACCCCCTCTCCCTCCCCTCAGAAGCTCTGGTAATCACTATCTTTGTATAAATTTTACATATTCTTCCATTACTACAATATTAATAAGTTTACTTTGTCCATGTTTACATTCCCCCCTTATGTTTGTTCATTCCTCAACTTTGAGGATTTTGGGATGGTGATGCCCACTCTACCTCAGATTGAGAGGGGGTTTAGATCCCATGGAGCAGATGGAAGGAACTGTTTTGCTTGCAGTTGTAGATACTCTTTGATTTTTTGGGATGGAGGTTGTTCATCATCCTCATTTTATTAGTTGTCTTGGGTGAGTCTGATGAACTGGAGAGTAGGTGTTGGCTACAACTCTGCTGAGATTCAGGGCTCCACAGCATATGAACAGAGTGAAGATTTAAGTATCTGAGACATATATTTAACATTTATAGTGCTAATTAAGCACTCAAATAAAAGGGGTAGAAGAATCGTGTGTAGGGAAATTATAAATGAGTCTAACTTTGTTATATTGGGGAAATAGGTTGTCAAATATTCCAAGGTAAGATCCACTGGCAGGGTGCTCATTTCAAGGGATTGTGTGACTTGCTTATAGTGTCCTGATGGCTCTAGAGCCCTCAGTAGCACCCTTGTCTGAAGCTTTGTTCACAGTGGCAGTTAGTGAGATCTGCCTGAGACATGCATAAGTATAACCTCTGGAATGACCTCCCAACTCATTTTGAAATCTCTTAGCCATAAAAACTCTTTTGTATTTGATGTCTCCCCTTTTGGTCAAGGTCTTTTACCAAATGCATTGCTGGTTGGTGCTTGGTATTAATCCCTCGGTGCCAGGGAGGCTCATCCCTGGAAGTCATGTTCCACACCAGCAGGGAGGTAGTGCGTTTATTTGCTGAATTTGGCTTAGAGAGAGGACACTTTGGAGTAACAAGGAGGTTTTCAGGAGGTAACTTTTAGGCAATAGCTATTATTAGACTAAGTTTCAATTTTACAAGAATAAGGTTCATAGTTACATGCATTAATATTGAGGGCTTGACATATTGGTCTGTTTTATTAGGCACTGTCTATGTTTTCAAGAGATTTTTGCTCCTCTATTTGAGAATGTAGCAGGACTCCCCAGGATGGGAGTTTAATATTTTGTTGTTTATTGTGTGGGTCTCCACCCACTGAGCTAACACCCTATGACAAGATGAACACATTCATATTCCATAGAAGATTGTCCCAAGTGCACCCTTTCCCACACATCCCCCCACAACTGACACCCTACATCAGTGACTCTATCCTGCCATATTTGCCAAAAGAACATTCCCACAATTGTATTTCAACCATAGACCTCCATCTCCCAAGAGTTCACTTGTTCCTTCTTCCAGTCCTCTTCCCAGTTCCATAGTCAAACCCCCCCAATTCTGCTCACCCTCACACTCCAGCACCATCAACCCCACTCACATCTCTGCACCACCATCACCCCCATCCATTACCAAACCACCCCCTCCCAATTTAAAACTTAAATTAAAACCTAACCAGATGAGGCCCACCCCCAAAAAGATGGCAGAGTGAGAAGTTCTGGGGTCTTTGCCACCACAGAAGCTTTGAACAACCATCAAGAACTTGCAGAAACATCTTTCTCAAACCTACAGAAAACAGTTAAAGGAGTTCAGTAATAGTATGAGTGCTGAAACAAGAAAAAGGCTACTTAAAAGTGGTAGAATTTTGTGGTACCCTGGCTGATCCCTGCCCAACCTCTCACTGGCTCCATGTGGATCTGGTCTGTGCTCCCAGGGTGGATTCCTGGCCCCAGTTCTGGAGGGAATAGAACAACCATCATGTATATACTGGGAATATGTATGTCTGGCCCAATCTGTCTGATGGTGGCCTGAAGGACTTGCCTTGTGTGTAGAAAGTGGCTCACTTAACTCTCCTACAGAACACTGTGGGAAAGCAGTTGATCGTGCTGCTTGGGGCAAGGGATTGCTGCTGTGGGACATACAGTGTAGTGCCTGGGATCATGAAGAAACTGCTTTTTAGGAAAGAGAAGACATTGTGCCCTGGTAAATTGTGGACTTTCTAGGGCCAAATGCACATGCCCAAGACAAGATGCACACAGAGAAAGGGCCAGGGAGGCCACTAAGCTTTGGCCTGGAGCAATTTTCCAAACTTATTGTATGGATAGGTTCTGAAGCAGAGATTTCTCACAAGTCAATCCTCAAAGTTTGGGAGAGGTGTTCTATTCCCCCCCTGCCTTTTTTTGTTATCGTCTGGCATTCAAGGAAAGCTCTGTCATAACACTAGCTAGGTAATAGTTTAAATAATAGATTCCTCAGAGTTTAAACTTCAGTTATAACACATTAAAATATCAAAATGTCCAGGTTACAACAAAAGGCTATGAAACATACAAAGACACAGGAAATTACGGCTCACATAAAAGGGATCATTAAAGCATTAGAAACCATCAATGAGGAGGCTCAGACCTGGGATATTCCAGACAAAGATATTTTTAAAAAATGGTCCTAAAAATGCTTAAAGAGCTAAAGGAAAATATGGATAAAGAACTAAAGAAAATCAGGAAAATGAAAGATGAACACAAAGAGAATATGAAAAGGAACCAGAGTTGAAGACCACAGCAACAGAAATTAAAAACTCTCTAGATTAGTTCAACAGTGGATTGGGAACTGACAGAACAAAGAATCATTGTATTTGAAAATACGATATTTGAAATCCTTAAGTCTGAGGAGCAGAAAGAGGAAAGAATAAAGAAAAGTGAACAGGGCCTGAGGAACTTGTGGGACACCATCAAGTATACCAATATACACATTGTACGAGTCCCAGAAGGAGAAGAAAGAGAAACAGGATCAGAGAGGAATATTAAAAGAAATCATGGCTGAAAACTTCCCAAGGTTAATAAAAGACATGGGCATACATATTCAAGATAAACACAAACTGTGGCATGTTATAATCAAATTGTGAAAAGCCAAAGAGAGAGATATCTGAAAGCTGCAAGATACAAGCAACATGTCACATATAAGAGAGCTTCAATAAGATTGTGACAATTTCTTATTGGAAACGTGAGAGGCAACAAGGCAGTGGGAAGACATACTAAAAGTGCTGAAAACAAAAAATTGCCAACCAAGAATTTTATATCCAGCAAAAATGTCCTTCAGAAATGAGGGAGGGATTAAGACATTCCCAGATAAACAAAAGCTGAGGGAGTTTGTGACCACTAGACCAGGGTATAGGAACACAGTGTGCACATATTGTTGAAGTTAAGTTTGTAACAAATCAAAGAAGATTGTTATAGCTCTAGGATGTTAAATTTAAGCCCATAGTAACCACAAAGAAAATATCAGAGAATATGCAAACTCATAGAGACAGAAAGTAGAATACAGGTTACCAGGAGTGAGGGGCAATGGGGAGTTAATGCAAAATGAGTATAGGGTTTCGGTTTGGGGTGAAGGGAAAGTTGTAGTGATGGATGGTAGCTGAGGGAATACTACAACATTGTGTATGCGATCAATCCCTTTGACTGGGATGCTTAGGAGGTGTTGAGATGGGAAATTTTATGTTGTATATCTGTTTCCACAATTGAAATAAAAAGAAAGCTAGATAAGCTAAAGAGATAATGACAATTAAATGCAGTACATGATACAGGATGGGATTTAGGAATGGTGGAAAAAAGTCTCAAAAGGATGTTATTGGGACATAAGAAAAATTGGAATATAAGATATAAACTTTCTATCAATGTTAAATTTCTTGAACTTGAGAACTGCACTTAAGGTGATTACATATGTGAATATCCTTTTTTTGTAAGAAATATACATGGAAGAATTATCTGTTCAAGGGTTATGATGTGTGTAACCTACTCTCAAGTCTTTAGAAGGTAGATTTATAGACAGAGAGAAGGAAAGAGATAGAATGGTACAGCAAAGGCGGTAAATGTTAAAATTGGTGGATCTTGGTATCTGGAGGTAGAGGTTGTAGGAGTTCTATTTATGGGGTTTATATTAGTTTTCCAACTGTCCTGTAAGTTTGAAATTATTTCAAAATAAAAAGTAAAAAAAACTAATGAAAGGAATCACAGATCATTGTTTCTGCAGAAAATGTCATCTTCAACGTGTATCCTGGAACCAATTAATGAGGCATAGAAATATCCTAAAAGGCAATACCTACTGCAATGGTTTATTTTGCCATACTGTAATATAACTATTCGCATGAAAAATAAATTATATTTTCATATTTATATATATTTTCTTTACAATGTATCTGTTTTTATTCTGCAGCTCAATATAACTTGGTGCATATCTGAAAAATTATATAGAAGGGCATATACAATGAAGCTAAAATGTATTCTGAACTCATGCTTTTGTCTCATGGTGAGTCAGTTGAATATTACTCAAATCATTTTTTATGGACACAAAAGCACTGCTTTTCTGTCCTAGAGGAAAGGGGGATGTAGGAAGCATGAAATGACTATCTATATATGGATGACATGCACTAAGACATATTTAAAGTTACTAGGAGAAACTACCTCAGTAGAATTATTATTCTATTTTGAATATTGTGCCACAGGCCTACTGTATATTAATCCATGGCAAAATGTTGGTTTTTTATCACGTTGATATACTATATGCAATTGTATATATTTTTTCCTCTCATCTATGGCTGCAGAGGGTTGCCTTTAGGAATTATATTTTTTGGAAGTTAGTATTGAAAGAACATTTCAAAACAGGGCAGCATTTGGCATCATTGAGTACATTTTCATTTCATAAATTATTAATAAATTAATCCAATCATTCATTCTATAGATAATTTAGTGTTCATCTATATCTCCAGTACTTTGTCTAGCACTCAAACCACGGTCTTGTATGCCATGGGCTCACAAGTCCAATGAAAAGAGACCATCATGGAAATGCTTTATTCTCAACAAAACAACGAAAGTGCTACTCAAGAGATTTAAGCAACATACTGGGGGAAGAAGCTCTATAAGTGGTGAATTTTACTGACTTGGGGGAAGTAAGGATTGTTGACAAAATGAAAGAACTGTGTATCTTACACTACTGAAAAAGCTTTTCCCATTTGGGGGTACGTGAAATATGTCTACTAACACAAGTATATACAGTATTAGCCTCATATTTGTAAACACTTAATCTGGTACATTTTCTGACATCAAACCATCTTTTCCTTCCTATTATAAACCTTACTTGGTAAGGAGTTACCACTGTATTAAAATTATGGGTACTTGCATATTATTTATTGTATATACATATTTGTAATTATTTCATAAGTGTAATTTTCTAATATTTTATTTAATATTCTTGTCACTGATCATAGTAAAACTGATTTGTAAATTTTTTCCCCTTGTGCTGTCCTTGGCCTGTTTTGGTACCAAGAATATAGTATCCATAGTATTGGCTGTGTAGTCTTCTTTTATATATATATATTTTTTCCCTGGAACATTCTCTTTTAAGCCTTTTTTTTTTTTCTATTTACAGCACTTTCTCTTCTTTCAGTTCTTCTGTCTCTCTTTTTCTTTCTTTCCCAAAGAAGAGTGGGAGATTTTACATTTTTAATTAATTTACTGTCAATTGATTTATTTAGTTTCTCAATTTATTCTTTAATAAATTTGATTTTTCTAAAAAAAAATAGCCCATTTCATCTAGGTTTTAAAATATATTGCCATGAAATTTTTCATTGTGTTATGATTTTTAAAAATTCTACTTTATCTGTGGTTAAATATTAATTTTCATTTCTAATAGTGATTTTTAAAATTTTTCTGATTTTTAAAATCTGTTTTGCTGGAGGTTTTGATGCTTTTAAGGAATTAGCTTTTTTTGTTTTCCATTTTGATTAGCTTTTCTTTTATCTTTATCATTTGCTTTCTCTTACTTTATTCAATTTATTCTTTTTCTACCCCATACTAATACTTAACATTTATTTGTTGTTTTTCTTTTTCCCCTGAATAAATACATTTATGGATTTTAAAAATTGCAGGCCATGTGATGTTTTAGCTGTATCTCCACAAGTATTGATAGTTAGTTTGAAGTTAGTTAACACTAAAATTTTTTTATTATCCATTGTGGTATCCCATTTAAGGCATGAATTATGGAGGAAGAGGTATTTCTTTTCTCATTTGATGGTTTCCAGATGTATGAGTATGCTTGTTTGTATTAGAGTTTCTAATTTAATTGCATTAAATTAGAGCAAATATATTCCTTAAAAGTTTTATATTTATTCCTTAAAAGTTTTGTGATCAATTTTTATGTTTCCTTAAAAGTTTTATTCCTTAAAAGTTTATATTTATTCCTTATAAATATATTTATTCCTTAAAAGTTTTGTGATCAATTTTTATGTTTCATGTGTACTTGAATGCTTTTTCAATATTTGTTGATAGGTGAATTCTCTCTATAAAGATCATATAACATGTGCCACTGTGCTGTTCAAGTCTATATCCTCAGTGAATTTTTTTGCCTGCTTGAGCTACTTGCATCAGAGAAGATATATGAAAACGTACTGAGAGTGTCGATTTGCCAATTACTCCTTTTTATTTTAGGTGATTCAACGCTATTCTATAAAAGGCATATTAGTTCATGCTTGCTATATGTTCCTACTGAGTGTATTTGTAATACTACTCATTTTGCTTTTACTAAACTTACTTGCTGAAATGGAATAGAATTGTACACCCTTATCTATTGAGTTCACTTCTGTGAATTATTTAAATAAACATTCCAAAAAGTTATTTTTAAAACTCAATAATTTGTTAGACTTACAAAATATTTTTATTCTTTTCTCATTATCATTTCTTGTACCACATATATTCTCTCTGTGTTAATTTAAAATAATTTTAGCAATCTTTTATGTATTAAAAAGGGTTGCATTTTTTAATATCTATCAAGATATTATTCCACAATAACTCTTATTCTACCTAGACATGTGAAGATATTTTTCTTCAATACTTAGAAGCTATTATTTACCATCTTCTTGCATATAATGTTGCTAATGAGAAATCTATTATTGGTCTAATCACTGTTCTTTTGTAGATTATCTGTCTTTCTAGCTGTTAGTTTTCAAGTGTTTCTTTTCACCACTCATGGCCTCCAATTTAATTATAATCTATTCAAGTTTGGATTTTTCCCCCCTTTCAGGCAATAGCTGAATATTTGCAGTCTGATGATGGACATTATTCTGGTTAAATCTCATCTACTATCCTCTGGATTCTATTTCTCTCTCATTCTCTGGAATTTTTCATTCTGGAATTCCTATTAGACATATCTTGGAGCCTCTTGATTTTTCTCCCACACTCCTTAATTTCTCTTTCATGCTTTTCATTTATTTATCTTTCTGAGCTGTATTCTGATGAATAATTTAGAATTTTCTTCCCAGATATACTTTGAATACACCCACTCTAGTCCTTATCTTGCTTAGTGCATATATATTTTTTAAATTTCTATGGCTATATTTTTAATATACTGATTTACTCATTTTTATAAACATCTGTTCTTGATTCATACCTGCCCCCCTCATGATTTTGATCATTTATTATGGATGTTATTATTCCTTCTTTATTTTTGTGGCGATCTTAGACTTATGTTAAAGTTATTTTATGATTGTTCTATTATTTGCATCACATTTGCAGTGAATTTGCCTTCTAGTTGGTGAATTTGTTTCCCTTTCCACCTCTGGGGCATGAATGATTATATATATACAGGTTTAATTTTAAAAGATAGATGACTTTCAATAACAAGTAGTAGCTCTAAACAATATGCGGCTAGCTGCTGGTGCCAGCAATTGTATGCCAATCTTACCTGAGCTCACCTATCCCCCTCCATAAGTTTTCCTACACATTTTGTTAGTAATATTAATCATTACTGAGCTTGGTGCCAGGCTTTTACACATATGGAACAATTTTTAGGACAGCTCAACAGGGAGAAGCAGGTTTCTTCCACTTCAGCTACCTGAAACTCCTTTTCAGTCATTCTATGGCCGTGTTTTCCTAAATAGCTTAGGGTTAAGACTTCAAAAATGTTAATAAGCCAGGGGTTGAAAAGCTAAATGCCTTGGGGGGACAAATTCGTAAAGTAAAGGTGTGAAGTGGTCATATGACTTGGTTGGCCATAAGACAATAAGGCAGCGGTTATCAAATTTTAGTTGGCGTAAAGATGGCTGGGAGAGATGGCTGAAATGCCAATTCAATGCCCTCCCCCACCCCACCTCCCGCTGAATCAGAATCTCGGGGCATGGCTCCCAGGGAACTGCAGTTCTATCAGACCACCCTCAATCAGATGATTTGCCAAGACATACTGAGAAACACTGAAAAGGGAAGGATAAAAATCATGACTAACTGGAGTTCACAAGTGCCACACAAATATATTTACATTAAAAAAGCTAAATCTCTGCTGACTGTATTAAAATATATATACTAAACTATGAACATGCCATCTCTCTTTAGTTGTTGAGATTTACTGATTCATTCATAATTTTAAAACATGGATTTCTCCCTGAAAATGTATACATTTGTGATAGACTAAACAGATTTTTACTTTTTTTGTGTCTTAAGTCATTATTATGAATATTTATTTATTTAATTTATTTTAAATTAAAGAAGTTATGGGTTAACAGAACAATTATGCATAAAATACAGGATTCTCATCTACTGCCCTATTATTAACCTTGCATTGATTTGGTACATTTGTTACAGACGAAAGCATATTTTTATAATTGTACTATTAACTAGAGTCCGTTATTTAATTTAGGGTTCACTATTTGTTTTATGTAGTTCCAAGTATTTTTTAAAAAATTTTATTCTATAACCATATATACAACCTAACCTTTCCCCCTCTTAACCATATTCAGATACATATTTGTGAGCTATTAATTACGTTCACAATGGTATGCTACCATCCATTACCAAAACATTTCCATTGTTCTAAAGAGAAACTCTGTACCTTTTAAGCCTTAACCCCCTATCCCCTATCCTGACCTGTCCACTGGTAGCCTATGTTCTATGTTCTGACTCTATGAGTTTGCTTATTCAATAATTCCTTATCAGTGCATTCATAAAATATTTGTCTGTTTGTGTCATGATATCTTCAATATTCATCCATGATGTTGCATGCATCAGGACTTCATTCCTTCTTATACCTGAATAATATTCCATCATATATGTATACCACATTTTGTTTATCCATTCATTGGTGGATGGACTCTTGCGTTGCTATCACCTTTTGGCAATTGTGAATAATGCCACTATGAACATCAGTGTGCAAATATCTGTTCAAGCCCCTGCTTTCAATTCTTTTGGGTACATACTCAGAAGTGGGATTGTCGGGTCATAAAGTAATTTTATACTTAACTTTCTAAGGAACTGTCAAAATGTCTTCCACAGCAGCAGCAGCATTTTACATTCCCACCAACGAATCTGTGTTCCTATTGCTCCACATCCTCTACAATTCTTGGAATTGTCCGTTGTTTTTAAATAGGAGCCATTCTAGTAGGATTAAAAATATCATTTATTTTGATGTGTTATGAATGCAGTCATAGTCATAAATACAATGCTGCTTGCAGGAAATAACTCCCCAGATTCTGAATGCTACAGGCTGGCAAGGGGTGACTTATGTTGAAGGAGGAGGCATACAGAAACCCTTGCATGTCATTTGTCTTATGCCTGAGGGTCCCTGGCCTGTGCTGCTCAAATGTTTCATCTAATTTTCCCCATTCACTGTTCCTAGGTAGTACTTGACATTACCTTGCCCATCTATGGCAGGTGATTCTTCATAGTTACATAGTTTCTTGATTTCTTATTATATATACTACTCTATATTAGAATAAGATCTCTACATTTCTTATCTTAATAAAATATATAATAGTGGCTCATCAGAAAATGAGATATGTCTCAAAAGGGATTTTTCTATATGAATAAAGCATTAATTTAAATCAAGAAATCAAAAATTCCAGATTCAAAATATTTGAGACTATA